>WEIU01003283.1:333980-396488 GCA_013389925.1 Aegithalos caudatus
CGCCGCCCCCCGCCGGCAACGCCGCCCCGCTGGCAGCGCTTTTCCAGCACCCGCTCTACCGAGCCGCCCTGCCCCCGCTGGCCGACGGAGACCTCCTCTTCAATGTCAACAGCGACATCAGGTTCAACCCGCGGGCGGCGGAGCAGCACGAGTGGTGAGTGACCGGCCGGGATGTGTGTGTCACCCCCCAAACGCCCCCCGGGTCGCTGCTTTTTTGGGTGGGTGAAGCGGGATTTAGGGGGGGGTCGTGGTTGGGTGGGTTGAGCGGAGCGTTTTGGGGGCGTTGGGAAAAAGAGGAGCCCGTTCGCAGGCTCGGCCCGGGCGGGTTCCTTTGGGAAATGAATGCCCTGAAATGCAGAATAAACGCGGGAGCACGAAAAAGCTGGAGCGCTGTGAGGCCAAGGGCTCGGGCGGCCCTATCTCCAGCTGCAGCCGAGGAAGATGCTGCCAGAAGGACGGTGTGAGGAAGAGGGTGAGCTCGCAGCGAGCCTTCCTCCGCAGCACCTCCCCAGCCTCCCACCCGGAGGTGAATCGGCTGAGCAGTGAGGCCAGGCAGTAATACATTAACTTTTCTCAAAAGCAAGGTCTAGTGCCACGAAGGCATTCATCCTGGCAGGTATTTCCGCTTTCAGGGTCTGATCTGAGCTACATTTTTCATCCTCAATTAATTCCCAGTGCCCTGCACCTCTGCTGCTCTCCAGCCTTCAAAGCAGTCAGTTGCCTCTGTGAATCGTATGCCCTGTTGGCTCCTAAGAAATGCTGAGAAATTCAATGACTGAAAAAATCAAAAGGGTTGTCTAATACAACAGCACCCTCTTCCAAACACAGTGACATTGTAATGTTTAAACAGCTGCATTGTACCGTGCAAAAGCTCTGTCAAGCTGCAGAGCAGCCAGCATGAGCTAAACCCTTCGAAAGAGAGGATAAATAATTCTGATTTCCGCCCCTTGAGCATGTGAATTGTCCAGGCCCTTTCCATCTAATAATCCTAACTGACTGTGAAGGGAAATAACCTGGAAAGTTTTGGGTTCTCTGAAAGGAAAAAAAAAAAAGTCACAAATGCCTGAACATCTGGAGATGACTGTAAACACAGAGAACTCTGCATCAAAAATATGGGTTAGTCTGTTCAGTAGGTGAAGAGTGAAATCAACGCTGATATCTACAATGCAGCTGCCTGTTGTACATATTTTCCTTAATGGCTGCAGCCAAAGTTCACAGAACTAAATTGAAATTCACAAGGTAGTGGTCATTTTGATTATTTCTTTGCTGTAGTGGGTTCCTGCAGCTCGGGAAGGGGCAAGACCAGCCACTTCTTCTTTAACATTAAGTTCAGAGCCAGGCAGTTTCTTTCATCCTCCCTCTTTTAGAAGAGGGAGGGAGTGGGAACATTGGACACCACAGGTCAGGTTCTGCTGCACTCTTGGTTTCCTGCCCCACGTCCCTGTTAAATAAAGGTTCAGGATGGAAAATAAAGGTTCAGGATGGTGCTGTTGTTCGAGTCAGACCTGTAAAAGCTGTGTGCAACATAATGCAACCTAAACACAAGGTAAAACTTGAGCTCTGTGGTTCTGCTACAGAAGGGCCTCTGCCAGAGCTCAGTGGTGCCACTCTGAGTTTTGCTCCTGACTTTCACGGGTGTTAAATCAGGCAGGATGAGGGGAGGTGAGAATCCAGCTCCCCATTAGCCCCAGGTGGGAGATGGATCCTGGTTCAGGGAGGAACCTGGGACCTCTCTCCCTCCTTTGTCTTTCCAAGTTGTCACACTTTGAAACTCTGTTTCTTGACGCGTGTTACAAACTGCAACATTATTTCTTTATCCTCAACTTTGGGTTTTTTGTTGTATTGTTCTTTCGTGGTAGGCAAAACGAAGATCATCATGAAGAATTTTTGCCAACTGGAGAAACCTCCATAGACTCCTACCCAAACTGGTTAAAATTCCACATTGGCATTAATCGGTACGAGTTGTATTCCAGACATAATCCTGCAATTGAGGCTTTACTACAAGACCTTGTCTCTCAAAAGATAACCAGTGTTGGTATGTTTGGACATTTATTATTATTTTTTTAATCATTATTTGCTCTTTGCTCAGGATGTCACTGCTGTTTGAGTATTAATATTTTGCATGGCTTCTCTCCAGCATTCCTGCAACTTTCCTTTCTGACTTCCCCACTCCTTTTCCCTGCTAAACATAAATATATATCACCAGCTCTGTATCACCTGAATAATTGCCAAGTCTGCCAGCAAGGCAAACCCCATTTGTGTCAGAGATCCTTTAGTCTCATGATCAGGCTGAAAGTGCCCTGCTTGTTTATTTAAAATAAATATGCAGAAAAAAAATTAAAAAAAAAATTAAAAAGGAGGGGGGGATGGCAGAAAGCAGATAGCACCTCTCACGAGCTAGATTTGTATCCCTGGCTGGTGATTATTTCCCTGGCTGTGCCTGGGCAGCTCCTGCCTTGCCAAGGGAGCAGAGGCTGCGGTGGCTGCGGGAGCATCCAGCACCGCGGGCTCTGCGGCTGCAGGAGCTGCAGCATCCCCGGGCATGGCAGGGAGCTCCAGGCTCAGCCTCCTGCCGAGCACAGCTCAGCTCTGTTTACTCTGCCTGTAAATTCACAACGGGGATGTGCCCGTGTCAGCTTTTGGTTAAACAAGGTGACGCCTTTCGGGGATTTTCTCCGGGGTTGTTAAATGGCAACGCGTGTCTTCTTGAATTTAGCTGCGTAGGGGCACAGGGAAAATAATGTCACAACCTTAGGTGAAAGCCCGGGGATGCTAAACAAGTGCACACCCCGTGGTTTCCAGAGGTTGGGAGTTGCAGCACAGGCAGCGGTTTCCATCCACCGGGCAGAAAATGGAGTTACTTGTGCTGACCACAAAGTTGCAAAGTCCCTTTCAGAAGGATGAAATAGCAGGAGCTCTGTGAAAATGCTGATGGTGTGTTGGCACTGTGGGATGAGGTCAGCAGGTCTTTAACCCTGCGAGGCAAAAATTCCCCTGGCTTCAGCAGGAAATGGCCTGGGCAAGAATAGCTCAAGCAGCCCTGAGGTTTACAATTTCCATTGTGTGAATCACGGCCGGCTGCTGAGCAGGAATAAAGGAGATCCTTGGTCATTAGGAGTGGGCTGATTTAGCTGGTTAGGATGGAGTAGGTGTAAAATGCCACAGGAGACCTTCAGCTCAGTGAATTTTGCTGTGCTGTGCTCCGTGCACTGCTCTGCTGGAGCAGCACTTGGAATAAAGCAGTTTTTGGTACCCAGGTGCCATCCCACATGTTGGATTCAAGGGTCCAGTGGACTTGCAGCTCAGGAAGGATGACAAACACGGGCTTGTTCATTAACCTGTGATGGGTTTCCTGTCCCCAAAAGTCTGAATTGGAATGATTCATTCAGGAGGTGATGTTTGCCATGTGTTTTCCCTTCTCCAGCTCAGAGGTGACACTGCAGCTAGCAGCAGACTGCTCCTCTGGTCTGCACTGGAGGGTGATGAGAGCACTGTATGGACACAGCCTGGGTGATTTTCTCCCTGATATATCCCTTGCCTTTGCTGACCTCACCCCCCTCAACACTCACCAAGTTCTGGAATATCAGTGGCATGTGCAAATGGGGATTGAACCAGCACAGTGTAACACGTGTGTGAACATTGCCCCTTGTGCACGAGGAGGGACAGATGCACTCTGTGCCCACCCCTGTCCCTGCAGAGAGCAGCAGTGCCCAGACAGTGCCCAGGCAGTGCCCAGAGTGGCAGAGGTGATGCCCAGCCATGCCATGCCCTGGCCCATCTCTAGAGGTTTGCACAAAGTGCAGTGTCTGTAGCAGTTTGTACCTCATGGCTGCTGAGTTTTGGTCTCTACTCACTCCCCAGCACTCCAGAGCTCAGCCACACCGTGTGTGCAGGAGGAGAGCAGTGTCTGCAGCAAACCCAGCAGTGCTCCAGCCATGAGATCTGTCCCTCCTGCAGGGCAGGGGGATGGCTGGGCTGGATTAGGGACATAGAAGCTGGTGGGAGAAAAAGGGAGTTATGAGGAAGAATTAGTACTTTAGTGCTCATTCTTCACTTGATCTTGTGGGCTTGGTGTTCCCTTGTGCTTCTGGACACGTGGTTTCACCTCTCTCTGCTTCAGCTGGCCCAGCAGCAAAAAGTTATTATCATAAAAAATGGGAGTGCAATCCTTCCCCTGGTGACATCAGTGCAAGTTTTTGCCACTTGCTTCCCTGGGGCCATGATTACACCTAATGTGTCATACAGATGTATCATGGGCTTTCCATTAATTCTGATTTTGATGGAGCTTTCAGATCAATGGGGGGAAAGGGCCATGGGACCAGGATTTATGGTTGCTATTAGTGATTCCCCTTGGGATTGTCTCTGTTAATGTTTGAACAAGGCTCTTAAGAGCATGGTAGGGCCTCTTATGCCTCTTAACAAAAACACAAAGCCATGGTTTCTAGCAATGAATCAGGATCATTTCCATAAATTAAACCATGAGGTGTATCTGGTATTGTTGTTGGCCGCTATGGGAACTGACAGGGAATGATTCCTACACATAAATCCCAGTCTAAAATCAAGTATATGGAAAAGGAAAGGGACTTCTGTCAATACAGAGATGCCAGGATCTGAATTTTGGTGTTAGCATTCACTGCCTGACCCTGTGGGGATTCAGGAGCTTTGTCAGCTTGCAGAGAAATAAAGAGCCTATTGCTAATACACTTTTTCAAATGATTTTTTGCACAATGCAACTTCTCTTATTTTATGTTGCAAATTCTTTGGGTGTTTAAAAAGACATGTTTTAAAGTAATTCCTGCCAGCTTTACTGCAGAGCAGCAGAGGGATTCAAAGGCATGTAAGCTGATTAATAAAGAGTAATATATTTGACCAAAGGACATTTATAGGGCTGTTACATTCTTTGCATATTCCTGCTTATCTTCTAATTAGCCTTGGTTTTTTCCTTATGGTCAATTTTTGCTGGGTTGTTTTTTGTTATTTTTTTCTTTTTAAGGCAGCTGGAAAGATGTCAGGTTAGGAGTATAAAATAAATTGAGACCTTGATAATGCCTGGTCTTCAGCAATCAGGACAATTAAACACACAGGGTTACATGCATGAGATGAAATGGGATATGGCTTTATCCAGTTTCTTCCCAGTGCTCAGATTTACTTTGGCACTAACAGAATTAGATGATTTGCCTGATACCTAAAGTAATTACATGCAAACTGCAGCAAAGCAGCATTCTTGGCCACCCTGAGATTCCCCTGCTCTCCCTGCATCATTTCTGGGTGAGACTGGGGACCAGGCTGATCCCCAATGTCTGCTAGAACCACTCACACCACCCTGAAATGTGCAGTGGGATTTTAAAATGAAAACGGTGACAGAAGCAATTCCCAAGAGCAGGGAGCACCAAGGTGACATTTTCTTGATGGTGAAGTTTAAATGGAACAAATCCATGGATGGGAAGGAGCATCCCATCCCACAGTGACACCTAGAGCTGGCCTGGAAAAGGACAGAGTTACCCAGGCTCAGGCTGAACATGTTTCTGTGCCCTGCATCTCTATCTATCTATCTATCTATCTATATATGGCAGCGTCTTTCCTATTCATTTTGTTCAGCATAAAGGGATAGCTCTTAATTTGATTTAATTCACTGAAAATTTCCTCTTGCCATAAATAGGAGCCTAGAGAGAATTGTTTTTCCACTGAGCACTGAAGCCTGGTTTTTTTTAGCAGCACATGCACAGGCAATTGCACATTTCCTTTGCCTTTCATAGCTGCTTATTGCATGCATAAATAACCACAGTTAGCTATTTTCTTGCATATTTACAAGATGTCTGTGCATAATTGTGGCAGCACTATCAGCAGTTTAACACCAGCTCTGGCATGGTGCATTGGAGGGGCACTGTGGGCTTGGTTTTGCTGTCAGGAGGAGATTCCCTGTAAGCAGAAGAGATTTTGTCATTCCTCTGAGGAGCTGGGACTTGTTTTTTGATTCTTTAAGTTCTCTGGTTGTGAAGGTTTGGAAACATTACCTGACTGAGGTAATTTGTGACTCTGTGATGCCTTCAGTTTGTACAGGCAGTAATTAGAAAGCAAGTGTGTGAGATTACTCACACTGGGAACAAAAGCTGCAATTACCTGAGGTGGACTCTGCTTCAAGGCAGGGAAAGAAAAGAGAAAAGGGAAAGACAAGATGCTAAATATTGAACATAAATTCTAGTTCTAAAGAAAATCAGGAAAATTTCATCCAAAGGAAAGGAAGAAGTGCCTTTGAGAACTTGTGAAAAACAATGAAATGTGGCATATCTTTGATTTACTGTGGAAGGAAACAATGAATCTGCCAAGAGTCAACAGATTGATTTTATGTACAATTCCAAATGAAAGGAGGGGACTTAAAATGTACAGCAAAGCCTTAGAATAATTTTGCAGATCTCTTCTCCTGCAGAAGCTTTTTGCTTTCTTGACTAAATCAAGGAGTCCTTTAAAGATAAGTTAGCAGAATTGGCTGAACAAGGACAAACTAAGAGATGATGAGGGCTTGGATTATTTTTAAATATGTTCCTTACAGCTTGTACAGGGCCAGTCTCCAGCCTGGGGCAGAGCATCACTTGCTAAAGCCAATCAACATATTTATGTTAGATTTAAGCTTGATCTATAAATAGGAATCCAAGATGGATCTGAGCATCCTCTGTTTCAGATGTTAACTGCATCCCAGGCTGTGAGTGTGTCTCACTTCTCAGGCATTAGCACTGCATAATTAAATATATTTTTAAATGTTTGTTGAATGCTGACCAAAAGAATCAGGAAAAGTTCAGAGATCCTGGTGGGACTCTCTCCATCAGAAAACCATATGGTTTAGGCAGGCTGGTAGGATCAGGGCTGTCCCAGAGCAAAAGGGAGGAGCTGGAAATCCAGAGCAGTTGGAATTCCAAATCCCTTTGGGTCAAACCCCTCTGGGCAGCACTGTCAGTAGCAGGGGCAGCAGCCAGGAACCCTGTAGCACACAGATTGAAAAGATGATTGAGATGATAGCTGGGAAAGCTTTTGTACTGGGTGGGCTCTGTGGCTCAGGGAGGGAATTCAGGATTTGTGTTGGTGAGGTGACAAGTAGCACACGTGGCAGGTGGCCACGACAGCAGGCTCAGGGATGTAAATGGAGTGGGGATTTTTGCAGGTTTGATCCAAAATCTGTCAGAGAAAACAGAAGGAATCCCACCAATTTCACTAATCTTTGGACAAGACTCTAATCCCAAACATTCGAGCAAAAAAGATATCTCAGGGAATTTTTTTTGCAAAGCCTCCTGAAGTTAGGAAGATTTCTGATCACACCCCAGAGCCCTTACACTGGGTTAACAGGAGAGGTTAATGCTGCTTTCCATTCCCTTCGACTTTGGAGGGAAAAGAGAGGCTTTGAATTGCCTGAAGATGAAAAGTAATGATGGCATTGGGATTTGTTTTTAGCAGTGTGCCAGTACATCCAGGAGCTGTGTGAGACTTGATTTGAAGTACCTGCTGTGAGCTAGTAGGTTTATAAAGCCTTTACAGAGCTGTTTGTGACCTGTGGTGTTACAGTATATTAAAATAGTTAAAAAAAAAAAAAGAAAAGGTGAATTCATAGTGTGACTGGTGGTTCCTTTGGAGTCAGCACAGCCTTGTGGTGCAAGGCTTTTGTAAAAACCCAGATTGCAGCATCCTCCACTCTTTGGAAAATTGGATGTGCTGCCCCTGGGTGTTGTACATCCTTCAGGAGTGGGCAGCAGAGGAAGGCAGGAGGATGGCTCCAGATGAACAAATGATGTTGGTTTGGGACAAAGCCCTGGAAGATGACAGACCACAATGGCCAGGGGGACATGTACAGCTGAGGCTGAGCAGGAAAGGGAGCTCCTGGAGGAGCACAGCTCAGGAAAGGAGAGGGGAGCCAGCGTGCAGATGTGATGCTAAATTAGGACAGGGGAACTGATCTGACCTAGAGTGGATCATCTCCAGTGAGAGCTGCTCTTCTCTGCCATTGCCACCCCCAAAATCTGGGCACCCTGGGCTGCTCCAGGGCTGCTCAGTTTGCAGGGACAGCAAGGGTCTTTAGGTGTCTCCATCTCTGCAGGGATGACAGTGTTGGGCTCTGAGCAGCCTGGGTTTGAAGGGTGGCCTTGCATCACCCCCAGCCTGGCCAGCACCCCTGTGGCACAGCAAAGTGGGAAAAGCTGCATGGGAGTCTGGATAAAGGGGGGAAGCCAAGGTGGAGCTTGGGTTGTTCTTTTGGATGGGTTGGGTTGTTTTTTTTTGATAGGTTGTTTTCCATGATCCATGGGGGTTCCACCATGCCCTGCTCTGAAGCACAATGGGACACAATTCCCACCACTCTGCTTTTCAGAATTCCAAAAGTTTGGAACAGCAGCAGTGGAGGAACAACTTGTGCCAGCAAAGCTTGTGTTGGGGTGAGGCTGCTGGTGCAACCAATTAAGGCAGCACAATGAGAGGGATCTAAAAACACGAGGGAGATGCTTTTGTCTTACTTCAGCTCAGTTCCTTCTGACAGCAAACCAGGCTTTGGTGCCTGGTGGAAGAAATATTCTGAATTGTTCATCTTCTTCATGCATTTCCCTGCTTGGTGATGACATCCTCGCTGATGAGTTTGGCTGCTAACAAAATCATTATCTGTTGAGTGGCCTCAATTAGCTGAGAAACCTCAGCTAAAAGTCCTTTTAGCATCTGAAACTCTGTGCTTAGAGATGGGTGTGCTGAAACTTCTCTTTTTTTTTTTTCCTTCTTTGCGTTGCTGGGATGGCAGGGGGCTTAGAGTAGGGATCTTTAAGGTCCCTTCCAAGCCAGTCCATGTGATTCCAGGTTTCTTTGCAATGTCAGGCTTGTGGCAGGGGCTGGGCAGGGAAGGTGGTGGGGACTGCCCTGTGCCCAGTTCTGTGTCCCTCTGTGCTCCCAAAGGGCACAGATGGTCCCAGGGCACTACAGGCAAGATTTGGACAGAAAAGTTTCTGCTTCTCATTGTCCTCAGGCTCTGAGCTGGGCATGAAAAAGCCTTGTGCTCCTCCTGCCCTCAGGTGCAGATAAAATGACCTGACCTGCACAGGGGAGGGAGTTTAATCCAGGAAAACCCTTCTGCTTTACCTGGTCAGTGCAAATTGCTTAATGCCCTTTAATTTCTAATTATTTGTTCCTTTGGGATAAAGTGGAAAAGCAAGAGAAGGCTGGGATCAGCAAAACAGCAGGGCAGGAGGGATTTTGTTCTAGGAGAAGTATAATTACACTGACCCGATTTGCATAGCATTTTGTTGCAAAAATATAGGTTACAAGTGCTGAAAGAGAGCTGATGACCTCTCAGTGATAAGGCACAGAGATGAGTAATTAAAAAGATGTGCAGCTAATGGCATTGGTTAGAGAAAAAAAACATGTGCTAGCTGAATAGGTGGAACAAGGACAACTCAGGCAGAATTTACAGAGCAAAGATAACTTGACATTTATGTAGTTCTCCAGTTGACATGGCTTTTTTCAGAACTGCAGAGAAAGGGATTGATTATCTGATGATTCCTAGAAAGCATCTTTAAAAGGCTGACTCATCCACACAGCCCTGATGGCCATGGCCTGCCTTCCCAACCCAGAGGTGCATTTAGGAGTCAGGAGTATTTTCCTTTATTAGGACATTTTGATTGAGACAGCAGAAAAGCCACTGCTTTCTGAAATATATGTTTATCTTTTTAAAGTAGCCTTATCATCAAGTAAAATGCATTTTTATTGATTATTATATATATATGTATTTAAATCCTAGTTTTAAAACCACTCTAATCTGGCTGTTACTGTGACATTGTCCAAGTTTTTCAGGACTGTCTGAATGAGTACCAGTCTTAAATCCCTATCAGCTCCCAGCTGGGAGATGAGCAAAGCCCCTGTCCTTGTCACCTTCACTGTCCTCTCCTGCCCTCCCAGCCAGGCCAGGCTGCTCTCATCTGTCACCCACCTTGGGATCCCTGCAATTTAATGCCTGGCCTTGGATACGTATCCATTGTGCACAGAGGAGGTGGATTTACATATCTCCACTGCTCAGAAACAGTTATTAAAATCACAGCAGAGATCAGAGATTGCTCCAGTATCTGCTCATACTTTTAATTAAGGAGCTGTCTGCTGTGCACTGGGCTGTGCATCCCAGTTGCAGCTGTCTTTGAAAACCCCCTCATCTCCTTTTCCAGTGTGAGTCCCTTGTTAAAAGAGACTCCAAGAGCAATAAGAGATGGAGAAAACAAGACTCCAGTGGTCTGCTCCTATAGGTACTGTTCATCTGGGGTATTTATGGAGCACACAGTGGCCAGAAAAAGGCAAAAAAAAAGTGTCAGGAAATACAATCCATGTTTAGTCCTGGTCAGCAGCTCCAAGCCCTTCCCTGTACTCTGCTGAATAATCTGTGTCCAGTTGGGATCACCCTGCTTGGTGCTCTGATACCACAGTGCTGAGCTGATACAGAAAAAACCAGATCTGATTTGGTCTCAAGGAAATTGAGTGTAAGTAGATCCACATGTGCCCTTTTTAAAGCTGGTTTGTGTTTTCCCCCCCACAGCTATGAAATCAGGAGGCACCCAGCTGAAGCTGATAATGACATTCCAGAACTATGGACAAGCATTGTTTAAACCAATGAAGTAAGTAAAAAACCCCACAAAATATCTGTGATTTAAAGTGGAATTGTGATGGAGTAGCCATTTTCTAAGCTGTTCAAAGTTTGCTGTGGGATCTCCCAAGGTTAATGTGTCTGGCTCCTGAGCCTTGCTGCTGAGCCTGGAGCTTCAGGATCTGTTGATCCCTTGTTCTGCTAAACTGGTTTTTGGAAGAGATGCTGAGGAGGCTTCAGAGACATGACAGTCTTCTTAGGAATGTTATTCACTCTGATCTCTGTGAAATCTCTCATCATAAATACAGGATGTTTTCAGCATTTCTGTCTTAAGTGAACTTATTCCACAGGTCTGAGCTTTATCTGGTGTCAGTGCTCCTCTGGAACAGGGCCAGACAGGAGAGATGATTCAGAACAGCTTTGGGAAGAGATAAAGAGTATTTGTCTGATAAATTAGAAATTAATCAGTTGATTTATTGTTGTTTGTATTAAAGAGTTGTGTTAGTCCTCTGGTTGGATCTATGCTGACTCTTTGAAAATGAGTTTATCCAAGAGTGGTACTGCAAGGCAATGGCTCTGGAGAGAAAGGCAAGGACTAGGACTGTGCAGCCTTGATTTGTGCCAGCCTGGACCCCACTGAGATGGGACAAGTTATTCAGATACAAAACAGACTCCTCAATGTGTGTTTGTGCTGTGAGAAGGAAAATGACTCTGTGCTCTTGTAGAGGGTTGAGCAAAGACACTGGGGGCTGCAAAATATTTAATGGAGCATCTCAGTATCTGTGTCAAGGGTACCACTGGAATCATAAATTCATTTCCTTATTCTGTTCCCACTGCAGGGAAGTTCAGTTAATTTCCTCTAAGATGTTCCACAGAAGACTAAAGTAGCTGGGGATGTGTGGTTTGGAATATGTGTTGGCATTGTTGGAGCTGCAGCAGGGGCACAGCTCAGGGGGGAAGCTGCCTGCTGGAGATTCCCTGTTTCACTACAGGTTTTGCTGCAGATTGACCTCTGACAAGCACAGATTTCACTTGATTTTATCTGACTGCCAGGAGGGTCAAAAAATTGGTCTGACCTTCCTTCAACCCAAGTTTGAGCAGGAGCCCTCCCTATGTGCCTCTATCTTGGGAATCACAAGAAAATCCCACGAACTTCCAGAGAGAACAAGGCATTTGTGCAAAAGCCTCTGTGTCATTTCCCAAGCTGCACACCAATTTCTCCACGTTTCTAGTGGATCATTGGCTGCCTGGGAGAGGCTGGAGGAAGCACAGACAATACTGGCAGGTCAGGGTGGTACCAGGGAGCATCTGCTCCAGCACCTGCCCTTCCTCTCCCTGTGCTCTCCCTGAGGGGTTAAATCACCAGTGCATGAGCCCATCCCTTTTATCTGCAGCTTTGTAGGCACAATTCCTAAGCAGGTCTTGTCCCACAAGCAAAATCAGGAAGCAGGGGGGGTTCAGGCAGCCTTTGAGTATTTGGCAGAGTGGTGGTTGCACTGTTGGCTTTTCAGAGTGAGTGTGATGTGCTCCTTCTGCATGTCCTCAGATGCAGACAACCTCAGCCTGTATCATTGGTATGACATTGTAATTCTGGGAATGCTAATGAGGTCAAATCAAAGTTCTGTACACTGCACAGCCTCAGCAAGATGATGGATGACAACAGAGGTGTAGCCACCTTCCTGTGTAGAAGCAATTACACCCACCCACCAGAACAATAACAGAAAATGATGATGTCTTAATCATTCCCTTAGCTTGATTTGAGGGGCAGCAACACCCTCTTTTCCTCACTGCTCTTTGCACTGCATAAACCCCTGGAAGAAGCACTCAGCAGCTGTTTTTCCAGGCAGCACAGCTCCCAGGAGCAGCACTGCTGCAGTTGTGGCTGAACACATTAGTGATTTGGAATAAGGGTGCTTGCAAGCATTTGTCTTCACTCTGATAACAGGGAGCAGGGAGCCAGATGCTCAGCTAGCATAAATCTTCCTGGCTCCTTTGGCATCTGGTCCCACTGGCCTCTTTCTCCACCTTATGGACTGTGGTTGATGAAGTTCTTGGAGGGGTTTGCAGCATCATTTCTTTATACAGAAATAAGCAGCCTAGAACAAAATTTTAAAAATAATAAATAAAATCCAGGCTTTAAATATATGAGACCTACATTTGTAGGGTCTTAAGGGCCTTGACAGCTTCCAAGATGTTTCTTGTGCTTCCCCTTTTCTCTAGGGTAGCCTTTTTATCCAGGCCTCACAAAGCTGGATGTTCCTTCCCAGCACAGGAGGCTGCAGGTAGCTCAGAGAGATTTCTGCTCATCAGGGCTGGCAGACAATTTTTTTCTAAGTAGTTCAATTTGAGAGCCATAAAATGTCATCCTGGTGGCTCCTTCTGAGATGAGCTCCCTGAAGGAAGCCATTGGTGGGTAGTCAGGTTGTCTCCACCTGCTGCATCCCAAGTGTTTCACTTGTTCCTGTGTTATTGTGTTATCAGCTCTGTGGCTTTGCAAAGCAGCAGAAATTACTTTTTTTTTTTTTTAATTTTTTCCTCCTGACTTGATAAGCCTCTTCAGACAAGCAACCTCCTTCATGAACCCCAGGTAACATGACTATTAGATAGGGCTGATTTCAAGCCTGATCTCCAGGAATATTGATAATCCACATTTTCCCATCCTGCCTGAGGTCTGGAATGCTGAAAGCTGCACGGTGTGAGGTACACAGAGGCTGTTATGCAGACATGAGGCCAGTCCCAGGCTCTGCTTGGATTTGATCCCCTGGAATTGCCTGGAAAGCTGATTTTTTTTTGCCACACATAGCTTTGCACAGTGTTTTCCCAAGTGAATGAATACCTGTTTGAGTGGGATTGCAGCAGAGTGGAGACCATGCCAGCCCTTCCCTGACACAGCTGGGCATGGGATGGGAGCTCTCCAGACCTTTGGCAGTGACTTCCACAGGGCAGCCACAGCAAGAAGTGCTCCCTGGAAAACTGCTGAACACACTGCAGAACTCATCTGGCTGGCTCTGCCCTTTCCCAGCCTCCCAATTCCACTCTGGATTTATCCAGGGAGCAAGCCAGCTCCAGAAAAGCCCAGGCAGAATTTGGAAATGGGGAAATGAGAATCAGCCTTTGGCATCTTTTGTGCTCTGTGTTTGACATTAAGTGACAGCTCTTCATCTGGTCATTGATTCAGGCTAGTGGAGCAAATGAGAGAAGTGTAGCAGTCAGGGAAATGTGATAGCAGTAAATAAAGCCTGATCAGCTGCAATTATTTTATTTATCCATGGCTCTGCATCTTCATTTCTGAAATAATTGCCCATAAAGTATAGCAGAGTAAGCCAACTCTATTTATAAATCCTATGGCCCAGTGTAGATTCCTTCATTAATTCCAAATGCATGATAGAAAAAGCACGTATTTGCTAAAACTCCAGGGAAGATTTAATGTATTTGCAATGTATCTTACAGTTAATGTGTACTTTTATTTAGCTCATAACAGTTCAATCATACAAAATTATTACCATATGGGACAGGAAAAAAATAGCAACCTCCCCTCCTCCCGTGGTAAGTGTATCTAGCTGTCCTAGTATTGTACATACAACATAATAAAACCTATTTATGTGGTTGCTGACATATGAAGTTGCAGCTTTCTGTATGACTTATCAGGTAGGGATGGGTAGAGCCATAAATGTCAAAAGACTTTTGGCTCCCTTGTCCAAAAGGAGCATTTGTAGCTTTGTAATTTTATTTGGTTTCCCTTTGTTTCTGCTGGCTCGTGGAGTTAAATAGCTGGCTCAGCCACAAAACCAACACACTATTTTTTTTTTTTTCCTCCCAAGGCTTTATTCTTGAAGAGGGAAATTCTGCTCCAACAGAGCCAGCATTAGGATTCCTGTTGCACACACTGGTGCCAAGATTTTCAGAGAGGTTTTTACAGTTCCTTCTGGAAAAGCCAAATAGGATCAGATAGAAAATTACACCTTGTTATTGGAGTTGTGAGAAAAGTGTCCTGTGGTCTGTGTTTAGGAATGACATCTCTCATTCCCATTTTTACAGCCTGCATTGTACAAATGTGTGCAAGGGGTATTCATTATAAAATCTTTGAGGCTTATCTGTTCCATTCAAAGAAATACTACTGTATCTAGTGAACTCAGTTTTGACTGAACAGATAAAAGCCCCTTCTGTTCCAACTTTAGATCTTACTTGATATTTTTAACATCTTCTTTCTTTTCTTCCAATTTTATAAGTCACAGTACAGGATTAGAAAGAGCCACATGACTGTTCCTTTCAGTAGATGAAGCTTGCAGTTAAAGTCTTAAATAAAGTAGAGCCAATTAGTATCAGGGGGATACCAGGCCAGAAGAGGATTTTGGGGTTGTGAAATCCAGTCCCCTTGAATCACAGGCATTCATTAACTGGTCAAACACTGCTGACTGTGTTATTTGTAACTTTGGCTCTCGTTGCCCCTCCTGAAACTTGCTGCTGAGGAAATAATGCTGCCCATGGGAGCATCTCCACCTTCCTGCAGCCTGCAGAGCCCTGACCCATCCCAGTGCCAGCCACAAAACTGGCTGGTAGTCAGAGTCTGGGGCAAACTGCTTCTCTAGGGGACTGAAACAAGCACAGCCACCTTTCTGTGATGCTCCTGTAGCTATCTCATGGCTCAAAGATACAGGTGCACTTTGCTGGGCTGAGATCAAGCAGCCCAGGTCACACAAAAGTCAATACTGGCCCTGAGGGATGTGGATGTGACCCCTGGGGATGTGGTTGAGTGGTCAGCACCCTGTGCTGGTGTGGAGTCAGGAGTTGGGGCTGTGTTAGTGGCTGGAGTCAATGATCTTAGGGGTTTTTCCCAATTTAAATGAGTGTATGATTCTGTGATTTTTGTTTCAATCTTTTTGTTTCAATTTTTTTTTTTTTGACAAAGCCAGCTTTTCACTGGCTTTTAGATGTCATACTTAGAGTGACAAAGGATTAGCAACGTTCTTCAAGTTTCTCTTTAATTTGCTTTTAGGACTGTTCAACAAATAATTCATCTTTTGACTGGTATATTAAATAGCCCAAACAATCCCTGTAAGACAAACAACTGTTAATCTCTTTAATTTCCTTCAGTTATATTCCCTTTCTGAAGTTGTGCCTGTTGTACCTGGGAAGTGCAGCCTCCAGGCTTGATTATCATCTCAATTAGTGTGGTGCAATCCTTCTGCACTGGTGACACAACTGCTTCCAAGCCAGAGGAGTAGAAATGAACTCCAGAATGGAGGCTGCTGAAAGATTGCTTTCCTTATTACACTGCATCTCGTGCTGTTTTCAGGAAATACATTTTGCCAACCTGTTACATGCGAGCTGGCAGGCATCCAGTGTAAACACCCTGTTCTAAGTCAACATAGCAATTAAATCAAATTGCAATGTTTTCTCTGAGCAGCTAGAGAAGTGAGATGTGCATCCAGTTGCTGCTCTGCTAGGAGCCTTCCAGGATGAGCAGGTTGGCCCTCTGGGATGTGCTGTGTGAAGCCCAGCTGAGCAGCTGCTGCTCAAAGTACAGCACTGAGGTTTGTCCCTCAGCCCAAACTGTGATGCTGTGCCAGTCACTGGGTTACTGGGTGGGTTACTGGCACCTGAGATTGAACAAACTGGTTGGGAATGTTGAAATTGGCAATCCCAGCACTCAGTTTGTGTAGGAGTTTTTTTTTTAAATTATGAGGAATGCTCTCGTTGTATCACGAAGAAGAAGTGCTTTCATTGCTGCTGGAAGGAATAATCAGTAATCAGATATTCTATGGGCCTCATCTATGAGATTTGGGGCTTTTTAAGGGCATTCAAATCCTTGCCAGCCAAATCCCTGCTGAAATGTTTACCTGAATGAGACTGATAGGCACATTTGATTATACTTATATCAGGAATAAATCTGGAGTTAACTGGATGAATTACATCCTTTGAAATTCAAACTGCATGAGATCTGAACGTGGTCCTAAATAAGGACAGTGGAGGATGCTGTGTAGTGTTTTAGCTCTTTAACTTTTGGTACATTATGCATGAACTGCTTTTCTCTTTTATAACTAATCCTGTTCATCAGATCAGACTTCTTCAGTGTTTCAGTGCAAATTGTGTTTCAGGACTCAGCAGTGCCTTTGGTCCAAATCTCATTTATGCAGATTGGAAAATTGGTGGTGACTTCAAGGGGAGCTGGATGAGGATTGAGGCTGACTGATGGCCCTGGACAGCAATGAAACCCAGTCTCTGTCCACCACCGTGCTCTGCATGTCCCCTTGCCACAGCTCAGCAGCTGCTGCTTGGAATATTGATCAATCCCATCCAGCTCAGGAGCAATTTGTTCTCAAATTCTGCAAACTCGTTTATAGGATGAGCCCAGAGTCAATGTCTGCAAGCCCAGGTAGCTCAGAGGTTGTCCATTCAGATTAGGAGCTGCAGGGATCTCTGACAGCAGATTTCACTGTGCCAGCAGCCAGGGAGGGAAAACAAACCACAAACCTCCTTCCCTCTCTGGGCAGCAGCTCTGTTGTGCTGTCCCAAGATGAAATGCCCTGGATTCTCCCCTCCTGGAGCAGGGCAGGATCTGCTCTAAGCCAGGACTGGATAATATGAGTCCCAGTGGTGGGAGGGACCAAACCTCCTTCCAACAAAGCAGGGCTGTTTTGCTGGATATCTCTGTCTCCATGGGGTTCAGCTCCATCTTCTGCTCCAGACAGAAAAGACTTTGCTCTGCAGCTCACAGAAATGCCAACCCCACAATCTCTGTCACTGGGTTTTGTTTTGTTTTTGTTTTCTTTTTGCACAGCCTTCCAGCCTTGAATTTTTCCTCAGCTCATTTTTTGGGGGCTGTTTTTGGCAGATGATAACAGGATGCTCAATATCTATTTTTGTTCTTGTCTTACACCAACACAAATGGACACAGGTGCTGCCTGTACCTGCCCCTTGTCACTGTTTGAAGGGAGACCTGAGTCTGCAGTCACATTTACAGTACAGAATTGTCTCTGCTTGATTAGCTGCCTTCTAGGTACTTATAGAATCTTGCTAATTAGTCCTTGGCAACAAAGGCATGCTGGTGTTTATTTTTTCTTTAAAAGCCAGTTATTGCAGCAGCTAACTTAGGCTTTGGGTTTTGTTGGGGTTTTTTTTGTTGTTCTTTTTTACATTACCACAGTATATTAGGAAAGAACCATCTCCAGCATCTGATTTTAATCAAGCCACTTCTTCACTTTAATTTTCTGCATGCCAAGAAGTGCAGCCCTGTGGCTTTGTCTTTTAATCAGAGAGGCACTTTAGCTCCTCAGTTCCTTATTTCACACAGTTTGCCATGTATCAACAGTGCAGGAAAGTGAAGAGCTGGCATGAAATGCACAAGCTGTAATTTACTGCTGAGTAACAGGGCTTGGCACACAGGGGACTGGTGGAACACTGAGGTAAGATGTCCTAGTAAATCTAAGCAAAAAAAAAAAAAAAAAAAAAAAAAAAAAAAAAAAAAAAGAAAAAAAAAATAGTGTCCACAACGTTTTCAGTGGGATATGCAGATGCTGCTACCCTGAAACACTCCATGGGAATTTGTCTCTGTTCCTCTACAATTTATAATCCTTAAACTAGGCTCCAGAGGCTGAAATTCAGGGAGGGGGAATTGATTTGTGCAAGGCTTGTGGCATAAACCACAGGCTGAGGCTGTTTTCTCTCTGGAGCAGCACACAGGGCTTTGTCCTGAGGATGAGTTGCACCATCCTCACCTTGCCCCTTGGGAGGAGTTATTTGAGGATGTTTTATGGAGCTAAATTGCTCTCTCTCTGCCCCTGGTCTTTATCTCACACAGAGGCAGCTCTGGGGATGGCAAACCACTTTGGAGGAGGCAGATTGGGGATTTGGCCACTTGCACCCAGGTTGGTTTGAAGTTTGTCAGCTCATTTAACCCTCAGCATCTCTGCAGGTTTTTGAGTTAGGGCTGCTGGCCATCCAAAGGGGCAGGAGATGAGCAGCAGTGATGAAACAGCAAGTGCAGGGCTGAGGAGCCGTGTCCAGCTTCTCCAGAGGTCACCAGTCCAGGCAGCACAGTTCTGTGCTCAGTGACCATGTAAAAACCATGTGGAATTTAGGACAGACCCACAGCCAAAGGAACAGGGCCTTGCAGGTCGAGACAGGAGGGTTTTGGCAAAGCTTAGGAGAGAGGGCACAGCACAAATCCAAAATATGCCCTTGGTGTGGTGCTGAGGGTGATTCACTGCTCTAAACCAACAAAAAAATGTGTTTCAAACAGCCATAATAGCTGTTAATAACACAGATTAAGGGCATGCTGAACGTTTCTGAGTTTTTTGCCTTTTTTTTTTTTTTTCTTTTTCACTTTTTAATTCAATAGTCTTAGCACTTTTCTTCTTAATTTATAGTTTTTCACCCTGCTGTAGTATTCTGCATATGGGTAAATAAAAGTGAGAAAGCTTGAAAGACTCATTTGCATGTGAAGAAGTAGCAGAAACACGGAGTAAGTAGCATCTGCAAATGTGTGGGAGCTGGAGAGTAGCGGGGGGACAGCAAAACTGTTGTAAATAGAAGCAGCTTAAAGTGCAGGATTATGTGCTATGGATAATAAAACACCCCAAGCCAGCACATAAGCCAGATACTGTTCTCAGCAGCAGCATCCAACTGATCCTGTTAGCACTTCCAGGTCCTTTTGTAAACCTTGCTAATTGGAAGTGCAAATTCTTCATGGCAGGTTGTTCACCTGGCCAGAGGACACGTGTGGCTGGTCATGGAGACCTGTAACAGCAGAAATATTGCACACAGGCCTCAGCTACACACAGGCTGTACATGGATTTTAAACTGCTTTGATTCACTGGCAGAGTGCAGCAAAAGAGATGGAGGTGTTAAATCAATCTGTAGGTTTAATGGGAAATCTGGCAATAATTGGTATAATTTTCTTTGGTTGCCAGAATGACTGACTTGTGTTTAGTTTGAGTCTATCTCATGATACACAAGAAGGGGATTTTCACCCAACATATTTGTGTTTCTCTGTATTCTGTGCACGTTTGAATCACCACTCTAAGATAACCCAGCCAAAATTTTCAAACAAACCTCTTTTCCTATAATTCTTTAGGAGGTTTATTAGGCAGAAAAATCTGATTCCCAGAGCATAAAACCCAGAGATTTTTCAGCCTTTCATGTTGCAAGGCCAGGTTTTGTGTCAGGGCCCTGAGTGAGCCCCAGCCAAGAGGAGGGAGAGCAGTGCTGTAATTCCAGTGCCAGCTCTGCCTTCTGTCTGACAATGGCAGACAACTGACAGCAAAACCCTGCTTTTCTCCATGGGACTGAAATGTGGGGCTAGGGCTTGTGGGCAGTAGAAGGATGGGATGCAGCAAGAAGCATTTATGCCTGCAAAAGGTGGGGACAGCAGCTGTCCCTTCAGCTTGACCCGTGCCACCAGGAGGGCAGACACTGCTTTTCCCATTGCCTGGCTAATTTTCCTATTCCCAGAGCCAGCTCCAATTTATATATATATATATATATATATTTGCAGCCTCTCAGGTAGAGGAGCTGGGTAACTGGGATTTTAGCCCAAAACATGCCCTTTTAAGCTCTGCCTGACCTACTTGTCTCTGCCCCTGGGGGTTTCTGCTCCGCTTGTGCTTCTCTTCCAAGAGTCAGGCTTCTGTGCCCAATGGTATCATGGTGCCTTGAAGTTATCTTGGCATGCACTGGGTATTTTGGTACAGAAGCTGGTTTTTTTTTCTGTGTTTCAGTAGCACTCAGGGCACTGATGCTTTGCCTGAAGCGTGGCAAAGCTTTCTTGCTTCAGCAGAGGGGCAGTGCCAGCCCGGAGCCAGCCCACAGCCCTGGGCACTGTGAGCACAGACAGGCCCTGCTCTGTTAGCAGTCAGTGAGAGGAGATGGATTTTGCAGCAAATCCAGGCCACCTATTCAAGGCCAGGTTCATTTTGGCAGCCATGAAATTGTCTGACAAGTTGTGAGCTGGCAGTGTGCCACGTGAGCAGATGGGCTGGCAGCCCTGGCAGCCAAGAGCCTGGGATGCTCAGCTGGCAGAGGGGAGGGAGCAGAGCTCCTCTGTGCTCCTGTCCAAATGCCTGTCCCTGCTGAAGGGGAAGGAGCAGGCACAGGGGGAGGCATAGGATGTTTCCCAGCAGAGATGGTAGCCCCACATTCTGCCCTGGGCTCCTGCTAGCCCATCACTCAGGGCGAGGCAGTTCGTGAGATGTTTTCAGCCCAGCTCCCCACTGGGGACAGCTGGCACCTGCCACCATCCTGTGTGTCCTCCAGAGACTCACCTTGAAGGCAACAGCATAGCAATTATTATTTTTTAACTGTCTCTGTTAGGTGGCTTCCTGTGAGACGTGAATCCTGAGATAAAGGGATTAAAACATCCTCCTCGAGGCTTCAGAAATTGTCACAAGGACTTTCTCCAGGGAAGGCCTTAATGCTCATCACCCTGAGGGGCAGCTTTCCTCACACATGCACTGCATGATGATTGACACATCATTAATTAACTGTTATTAATTAACCCCATAATCTGAAGGGATGAGGAAGGGATTCCTCTCAAGGCTGGATCCTGTCATTCCTTTGAACACTGGAGTCCCCTGCTCTGCTGCATTCCCACACCAATCTGGCTTTGGGACTGAAGAAGCTCATAAAGAAGGCAGGACTAATGAACAGCTTTTTACAGACCCCTGTCAGCTGCCTTCATTTCCTGGCAGCCACAGCTCAAACAAGTTTTTCAGGAGAGCAGCTATTTGTATCTATTACTTGGAGTTTAGAGGAAGAGGTAAATGGAAAAAAAAAAAAAAAAAAAGGAATTTTTTGTTGCCTGCTGTTCCCTGCTGTGTAGGGTGTGATGCTGTGAAGGATAAAGGATCTGTCCCTGATGTAACACAGGTTCCTCATGTCCCATCTCTCCTATTGGAATGGTCATGCTACACAAACCCAGAATTAGGACAGAAACCAGCCCTGCCTCTCCTTGTTTACTCCATCACGATTCCATCTCCAACCCCAAACTGTGCTGAAGGGCTGAGCTGCACCCAGAACAGCAGCACTAGGGGCAGTTCTTCAACTGGGCTCAAAGAGTTTATTTTGCTCTCACCATCCTGAGCCAGCCCACATCTTGTGCCAGCTCTGCCTGGTGACCACTAACAATCTCCAGAGTCAGGCAGCAGCATGATTACAGCTTTATTTCACTGATTTTTGTCTGCATTTGCTTTTCAAGGAGCAACAATGCAGTGATTCTGCATTCTAAGCGTGGCCTAAGGACAGAAATTGCCCTGTTTGCCCACAAACACCAAATTCCTGGGGCCATGCCAGTCTCAGTGAGATATCAGTGGTGCTGATAAGCCAGCAGTCATAATCACTGATCAGGGCTTTGCTGATGTTCTGGCAAGGTTCTGTGTCCAATATTGTTGCCCCTACACTTTTCTATTGTATGCTGAGTCCTTTGGCAGGGGAAGGAGTTTCTCAGTGCTCAGAATGGTACCTGGGCTGCAGGAGGTGCCCAGATTCCCATTATTCCTGGCGTGGCTGGCTCCTTTTATTCAGGGCTGTAAATCAGTGCTCATCCCTGCAAAGCAATTACAGGCCCAGCAGTATTAATCCTGCCATTTTGTGTCTCTGCAATTGGGAATGGCCTCCTGTTGCTGACATCTGAATTACATTTTTAACAACAATTTCCTTTGTTATACAAAGTGATGCCAAAGCAAACACTGCTGTTGGAGGCTCACTGTCTGGTTTAAATAACGCAGAGCTTTAAATGGATGAGGACTATGAATAATTTTTATGTAGATCCTGAGTTTGTGTTGTTTGCTTGCTTGTTTTTGAAGGATTTTTTTTTTCTTTTTTTCCCTAGAAATGTAAGCCTGTCACTCTTGCAGTAGGACAGTTTGGAAAAGCTCCCTGATCCCTCTTAGCTAATTGTATTCTTATTATGTTATTGGATTCTTTCATCTTACCCTTCTCCAAAGAAATGTATTGAATTGCCTGATATTGCACAAATTCTTTATTGCAATATCTTCTAGATTTAAAAACTACGTGTATTGAAACTATTTTGGTGTTACCAAATTATTTAGTATCTGTGAACTTAAGGAATGAATTTTCTGGCACTCAGCAGTGACTCCAAAGCCCCAAAGAATTGCACTCAACAGCCCTGAATTTCAAAGCCTGACATCATTGTGAGCGAGGAATAAAAATCCATCAACAGGAGCAGGATTTTAATTACTTTTGAATGATTCTATAGAAATCTAAAATTGCTTTGTGGGATGAAAAAAAAAAAAAATCCCCACTTTCGTCTATGAAGAAGTTTTAATTCTGGCAAATAAGATAAGTGGTTGCTGGAATAATACAAGATTTTCCCCCTCTGACTGTGTAGCTGTTCCTACAGGCCCTGCCTGCTGGGATTTTATCCTTGAGCAGTGAGACATCAGAGTTCATCAGATATTATACCTGGCATTTGCCAGGCCAGGAGAGGCTGTTTGGTGGCTGGGAGATTTGTGCTTCTGTTGCATTCACTGTTAAAAAATGAGACCACCTGCATTCTTTTGCAATGTGACCTTCTCTAGCTGCTCATATGCTGTGTTTTCTTTGTGATCTGATCTGATTTTAAGGGTAATCAAAAGACCAACAGTGCTTTAAAACCCAATAATACCTTGACTCTTCTTTTACAGTTTTCCTTTTTTTTTTTTCCCTCTCTCTTTTTTTAATGAGAGGAATGAAAAACTTTGCAGACATTTCTGCATCTGGCTTAGCTTCTAGTTAAATGCATCCTCGGGGAGTGCTGGAAAATATTACTTCTCCTGTAAGAGAGAAGTAAATGAGTCATATTTTCCAAAATAGTTTTCAAGGAAAGGGATATCAGAAGGTTGTTTGTATTTTCCTATTTAATAGATTTAGTGAATGCTTAAAATCTGGTCTGCCTCATGAGCAGAGCAACACCAGGGTGTGAGTGGTTCCTTCCCTGTCCCATCCCTTCCCTGTCCCATCCCTTCCCTGTCCCATCCTTTCCTTGTGTCTGGGGTCAAATGCTGTGTCCCTCCTGGCCTGCAGAGAAAATAAAATCTGCTCTCTCTTCTCATGCCAGCATTTCTGTGTGTGAATCAGCTGGAGGAATCCCTTTCCCCCACCTAAAATATTATGTAGGGTGTCCAAAGATATCCAGGGCAGCCAAAGTGGGAGCCTGTCCCACCTTCTGCCTCTCCATGTGGCTCCTTGGCAGAGAAGGCTTTGCTGAGACCCTGAACAAGGCTCAGCCCAGGCCAGGGCACAAAGAAATTCCCAAATTCTCCCCTGTCCCCTCAAAGGAAATCACTGGTGAGTTAAACCTTCTCAAAGGTGCTCAAGGACATCAACAGACATTGCTCAAGTGGGGTCACAGCAGCATCTCATACAGCAATAACATTTCCTTGACCAGGGGTGGAAAATGCTGCTGAGCTTGTTTCAGGGAGAACAAAACAAGGGAATCCAGTATTTTATATTTTATTTAGCATTACACTTACAAAAAGGTGTCTGGTTGCAGCATCTGATGTTCCTACCTGGTGTTTTCCTGGCATTCGAAGCACGTGGATGTTGAGGTGTATTAAAGTAAAGAAAACCTTCCTATAGAAGGCCTGTAAATATTTTTAACTGTTTTCAGAAACAAAACCAGCCATTATTGTATTTTTTGCCACACAGTCATTTTGTCCTTTCTTGCCTAACAGCACATCTTAAAAATACTTTTTAAACAATTATTTAAAAATCTTTTTTTTTTTTTTTTTCCTTTAAAAAAACCATAACAAGCCAGACAGATCTCTTCAGGATTAATTTTCCACCTAGCTGAAGAAATTAGCTCTTGCTTTCTCCCTCCCTCCCACCTTGAAGCCGTGCTAGGCTGGTTACCTGGATACCCTGCCTGTAAAGGATGTATGTGCTGAGGCAATTTAAATAGCCTGATTTGTCATCTAACTGCAGACATCATTAGCAAAGCATTATTTGGCTGGAACACTGTAGGCTGAACGTGGCTACCTCCTCTGTGTTGAGGAAAAATTTAATTTAACCACCTGGTGACCAAATATTGTCTGTCTTTAATGCAGTTGCTGCAGCAAGGCTGGGGTGAGGAATGCAAGTGGTATCTGGGTGGGAAGTTATTTTCCTGTGCTGGATAACTATTGGGAATTTATCCTGCACCAGGAAGGAGGAGGACAGCTGCTTTTAAATTTGTCAGTTCAGAATCTACTGGTTAGTTTATTTTGGGGGCAAGGAAATAATTTTTTATGTCAAGGAGAAGAAGAAGGGAAGAAAATATGAGACTGGCTTTTCCTTTTTGCTGTGTAACTTTTCTCCTTGTCACGGTCCCCATTTCAATTTATTTCTCTGGTTATCATCTCTGGTTTTAAAATGGCAATTCCATCAGGATGGAAGGATCCTTTTAGGCAGGTTTTTAAAAACAAGTTGGTGAAGTTACAGTGGTGTTTTGAATTATGTGACACAGTGTAAAGCAGAAAATAGTGGCCTTCTCTGATAAGACCTGCATGTCAAAAAGCAGAAATTGGCTTTTCCTTGAAACCTGACTGTGGAGAGTGGTCAGGGACATAGTCTGGATATAACAATAAGGAACATATAAAACCAAATCTGAGTTTTAGGAAAAGGAATTTTTCGTTCTCAGATGACTTTTTACTTTAGGATTGAATGTAACATAACCATTTTAAGCTTTAACCAAAATCAGATCATTTATTATTGAATCCAGCACGGCTTGGACAGCTCAGCTGGAGCCTGGTGATCTGTCAGGTTCCACAGACCTCCCATGGAAGGTAATTCTGCAGCTACAGCTGAACTGCAGAAGCACCACAGTGGCAGAGCTGCCAATTTTATATTCCTGAACATTCTTCTTAGCAAATCAACTCCCAAATCATGTTCAGAAATCATAGCCTTAAATGAAGCACGGCTGCAAGATATTCTGCTGATCTATGGTGCAAGTCCTTTTCCTTTAGTCATAATTGATGTTACAAAATATTTTATAGCTTCTGTCATTAGTATTCCCAGTTGGCTCAATCTACAATTTATCTCATGCTGTAAAAATGCTAAGAATTTTCTACTGATTAGCAGCAACAGTAGGGCATGTTTCTACATTTATCCACATGGGGTATTTCTGGGTGGGTAAGGAGTCTTTTGTCTTTGAATTATAATGTGTCTAGACATTCTATTTTTGTTACAAATCTAGCAAAATGAAGATGCTTTCCAGGTAGTAATTAAATTCTTTCAGTGACATAAAGTCTACTGTGCACAAGGCTTCGGGATAATGAATATATTTATTTCCAGGAAATCTGCAGTGTTTTCCTTGCCATTTGTAGGACTCAGCACATAAATAATGCAGGCCATGCTGTGCTGATTTTCAGTTCATCCCAGGAAATTATGCCATTAGAAATGGCACAGTTCTTTCAGGCACACACAGACACAGCAGGTAATGGGAATATTCATGTGATGAACAGTGACAGAAGCAGCATTAGGTAATGCATAACCTTGCAAAGCACCCCTTAGACAATGAAACTGTTTGCAGTAATTACAGTGTGCAATGAGACTGTTGTTTAACTTAACATCACGGCAGCCAAACTGTGATCCATCAAAGTGGCTCTGAATTTCTAACCCAGGGTCAGGACTTGGAAGTGCAAAATAAAGCGAAGGGAGATGAGGAGCTCTGGATTCTCCCCCTCCAGCCCAAACACACACAGCTGATAAGCACGGTGAAAAATGGAACTTCTTTTAAGCAATTCTGGAAATGTAAGTTCCCCATAAAAATCCTCACACCCTTGCTTTTGGCTGTGAGCACGTGCTGCTTTTTGAAATCTGCAATTCCGGTGTTAAAATCTACAAATCTCCACCATCTCTACAAAACCAGCAGTGGCTCTTGAAGTGCTCAGGCAGCAAAGATCACAGGGTGTGCAAAAGCAGCATCGTGTCTCTGCTCAGAAAGGTGAGAGTGCTTTGTGTGTTTAAGAAGGAAAACTTACCCTCTCCCATTCTTACTTATGCACAAGCAGAGCTTTAGTATGTGTGGCAAATGGAAATCAAGTACATGATGTGCCTGGAAGGAGTTTATCCGACTATTTATGGGCTGATCACATTTGGAGCTAGAACTGGCTTGGTTATTTTTAGTTGAAGAACGTTACAGTAGTAGTTGCATTTATAAAGAAGTGAGAAAACTCTCCTGCCATTCACAGCCCTGCCTCGCTGGATCTCCTTCCAAACCTGTGCCCCCACGCTGGTGTCCCACAGGAGAGGCTCAATGCCACATGCCAGGGGCTGCCTGTGTGATTGCAGGTCAAGGAGTCACAGCTCAGACACAGATTTAAACTCCCACAAAGCAGCTTTGTGGGTCTTTGTGCCTTTTCCTCCTTCCCTCCCAGCTCTGTGCAGCGCACTCCAATGGGCTCTGCCTGCTTGGAGCCACATGCTCTGCTCTGGAAGTGGACCAGGACTGTTCTTTGGCAGCCCAGGATAAGTTTTCCCATCCCTCCAAGGCTGCAGCTGCGTGGAGTGCATGTGTTTGCCTGGTGGTGTTGGAGGGAATCAGTTTTCAGAGCTGGAGCTGGGTGGACCTGGCACAAAGGAGCTTTGTGCAGGAGGGAATTCAGCTGGGCACGAGGCTCGCTGTGAAAAGTTTTGGCTGGATCTCTCAGAATAGCTCAGAAAGAAAAAATCTCTCTGTCTTTGGAAAGAAATGAAGGCCTCAATCTTATGTCTCATCTTTATTTTCATGATAAAAATCAACAATTTCAAGCTATTGGTCTTTGATGTGCCTCTAGAAAGAAATCCCAGTGATTTTTAAGATGCAGATATGATACATAGGTCCATCGTTAGCATGTCATTGTTCCTTCTTTCTTACAAAGAAAAGGACTTGAAAACCATTAAAAATCATGAAATAATAAGGCAGAAGCATATAATTTAATATGGTCATCTATTAAAAATGCACATTGTGCATAAATAATCAGACATAGCAGCAGGGAATCCACAGCCATCTAACAACTGAGTTGCTTTGCAATTGCCATCTGACCTGTAGATAAGTGGAAACAACATCTTCATTAAGCTTACAGAACTGAATATTAATCATTAGCAAAACCAGCACTGCAAGATGAAGGGGAAGTCTTGCTATGTCCCTGGGAGCTGTGTGCATCTACCTAATGGCAGGATTTAACTATTAAGGTCATATCAAAAATAGATCTGCTATTTGTCCACGGGGCTTTACTGGTCTGCTACAAAGGCAGTCAGATTTAGGATGTCATTTAAAGACTTATTGCATGTTCTGGGAAGAAAAGGTGTAGCTGGAAATATGCCCTAAAAGACTTGACTTCTCTTGACTTTCCCTCTTATTTTTTCCTCTGGGTGAAAAGGATTAAGAGCAGCCGAGTGTTTAATTTTTATAGGATTTTATGAAAACAGTGGGGAGTTTTTTGTTTTGTTTTCAATGTCCCCACTGCTCTGGCCTCTGCCTCTGCCAGAGCTGGGTGGTGGGAGCAGGAGGTGATTCCCTGACATTCCTGGGACACCTCATCCCATGCTCTCAGACTGCTGTGTATGTAGGTAAAATCCCTCATTTGGAGAATGTGACAGTGTGACATTGCAGCAGCAGCCTGTGTGATACTGGAAATAAAAGGGTAGAGCTAATATTTCTAAAGAGGTGACTAAAAAGATCTGTATATGTATAAAAAATGGAATGTCAGATTTAATCTTTTCTGCATTTGGCTCATTTTCCTCGTTTTCCTAGATGTGAGCAAGGAACCCACTTTATTTTGTTTCTTTTGGTTTCCTTTCCCACCTGTTTGAACCAATAAGCTGATCCAGTCTGGAGGTGCTCTGGTTGTCTGTAACTAATCCTGCAATACTTTCCTGATATTCATATTGATGTTGAGCAGTTCTGTCAATACAATCACTGCCTGTGAGCTGCATGGAAAATAGCTCACAGGGAAAAAGGAAAAAGAAAAGAAAAAAAAAACCAGGTTTAATTCTTGCCAATATTTGTGATAAAATGAAGATCTTCACTCAGTTTTATTGAAATTTACTCAGGCATTTGGTAATAGCAGCCTACTGGAGATTGCTCAAGGAGGTAACTCAAGGGACTTGTAATAAAACACAAAAAGATGGTTTGTGTATTCCTTGCTATCCAAGATCTGAGGTCCTGAAAGTGTCAGACACACAGTGTGCTCTAGACAGGGTTGAAATTCCAATATTAATTTAAGATCCTTCACATCCTGCTCTTGCTTAATCCTGCATTATCCACCTTGATATTGGCAAGAGCTGGGGAGGATACCATGGATGTATTCAAAGTAAATGCTAAAACCAGAGGTTGTGCCTGCTGTCCCCCTCATCCAGGCATGGACAGGGATGGGGTGTTTGCTGTCACAGGAGGCTCACTGAGTTATTTGCCTGAGTCTGCATCTGCTCCACAATCCTCTGCAGTTCCTGGGGAGCTTTTCCCATCAATTCACTGCCCTTTAAATTTGAGTACAGGCAGGTCAGCCCCCAGTTTGTGAACTGGCTCTGTCTTTCCTGATCCAGTTCACCTTGAACTCATAGGAAACCTTTCACTGAGTAGAAGGAAAGTTGGATCAAACCCAGAGGAAAAACAGTAAGTGCTGCAGGAATGGGATAATGAAGTCCAATGGTTAAAGCACACAATTGCTTTGCTCTGCCATTTACTTATCCTCACAGTAGGAAAACTGAAATACAAGTGTCCTTGGCATTGGGAAAAACATCATTCTGTCTTTGAAACCAAACTACTGTGGGCTGTGCACACACACAGCTATCACACTGTACATACAGTAGATAAGCTTCACATTTTGCAGACATTTAAACACAGTTAAAAATTCAAGGAGAGGTAACCAGACATCCACTGTCAGAGAAAAGCAGCTGCATGTCATAAATCAGCTCCACAAAAACAAACAAAAAAAAATCTGGCAGCAAATATCATTTCAGTAAATCTTTTACTGCACATCTTTTGCATAATTTTTCCTCCCCTCTCTTGTCCTCTACTCTTGCCTCTTCGTTTTTTCTAAGCTCTGCTTTTTCTATGAGCCCTCTCACACTTTATTGCAATCTCCCCTTATCTTACCAAACATCAACAGAGACAGACTTTAAAGTCTAAATCAGCTGAATAAAAAGTCTCAGAGTGGGGCAGGGGAGCAAACCTGTTTCACACTGAGCACTGGCTCAGCACAGCCAGAGGAAAATGTTCCCTGTGTCTGCACACACACACACACAGAGATTCCCTTTCCTTTTCTCCCCTCCAGCTCTGAGTGGGTGCATTTTTGCATCCCACCAAGCGTGAATATTCCTCTGCCCCTCGAGCGTGGGAGTTCACCAAATGATTGCACTTGATGGGAGATGTTTATAGAAAACACTGATTGCCCTGAGCAGCCAAGCCAGCCACAGCTTCCTTCCCTTGCACAGCCACAGAATTCTTCCCCTGACATCCTTTTGCTCTTTATCTTGTCGTATGGAATGTTTTACAGAGATTTCAATAGGTCTTTTTTAAAAAATCTTTTTATTTTTTATTTAAGAGGAGCAGTTTAGGCCAATACTCAGCTCTTTTGAAATCCTGCATCCACTGTCATTTTAAGTGATTCTCCTCCAGACCTGCACCTCCATTTAATTTTTTTTTTCCTAAAATTTCTGTCTGTAACTGGGATAAAAGGAGGAGAGGGATGATGCTCTGTGGCAAGCAGGGACTGTTTTTGCAGCTCCCCAGCAGCAGGGGCCCACATGGAGGCCAGGAGGTCAAAATCCTCCTCCTCAGTGGAGGTGGAGAAGAGGGAAGAGATGCTAATATGGTTTGATTTTCCCCTGGGAATAACCCAGTGACTCCCTGTGGGCTGCAGAGCGTGAACCCACCCTGCATGCAGACGGTTGTAAGCTTAAAGGACCCTGATGTGTAATTTCCAGTGTAATTTGTGACTCATGTGGTGACCTTAATATCAAGTGTGGATTAGCAGGGAAGGTTTCCAGCCTGGAAAAGGAGAAGTTTAGAGAGAAAGGAAAGGGGTATTTTTATAGGTTTGTAAAACAGCATGATTATTCTGTGAAATGGCTACTAAAAAAAAGCTTCAACCCAGTACATTCTTCCTCATGCAATAAATGAAAAAGCAAGGCTGAGGAAAATAGAGTTAACTAACTCAAATTTAACCAAAAAGTGAGATATTTGGGTTCATACTAAGATGATCCAGGTCTATATTCTACTTGAGAAGCCAAGGCATCTTCTGACTGAGGCTGAGGAACTCTGTTCCCAAGTTGTGGAGAGGTTTAGGAGCACCCAGGGGTATTTGCACTTGTAAGTCACCTTGGCAGCCTCCAGGCAGTAAGAGAAATGCTCAGAGTGGTGATATCAGCACATTCCCAAGCAGGTAACCCTGTGCAGATGGAAATAAGCCAGGTGGGAGGTGTGTGAGTGAGGCAGGTCAGCCTCAGAGGTGTGCACTGGGATGGGGCCAGGGCCAGAGCTCAGCTGGGGATGGTGACCAACAAAAGGCTGCTCCACTTTCCTTGTTCAGGCAAAATTCTGCTTGGGAAGAAAACACATGAGAAAATGAGGGGTTACCCACGAAGTGCAGAACCAGCTTAGGGCAGAGAATAAGCTGGGCACTCCTCACAGAGGTTGTGCTTGCTGACAGGAGCAATAATGGGGCAGGAGTTTAATAAAATAAATGAGGGAACAGAGAGCTTGCATAGTTTGCTTTATTAGAGCAATGAAATAACCACACCATATCAAAGCAGTTCCCTTTTCTTTAGTAACCATGAAGCAGACTGAGGCAGGCAATTACACCTCCTTTCCAGCTCACACAGGCACATCACCCTTTGCCACTGAGTCAAGGAATGTTAACAGCAGCAGGGAGGGGAGTTCAGGGGTGTGTGTGTGTGCTTTCCTGGGAAATCACACCTCCAAGGAATTAGAAACAGTCCTGGGGAGCAATTATCTTGCAGTAGCCACATGCCTTACTGTCCTCAGTGGCATAATTATGGACAATTCTCAGGAGCTGGGATTGAAACAAGCTTGAAAAGCAGCACGTGTGGTTCTCTGGGTGAAAGTCCCCTGTGATGGGCAGAAGGATGAGGCACCAGTGCATCCTCTGAGCCCTGTGTGGGGCATTCTCAGGGGAAATGATGTGTGAGGGTTGAGGTTGAGCTGTTTTCTGGCACTCAGATGGTCTGGGCCTTGCAGGAGGTTGCACAAGATGCTCTGATCCCGTTTCCCATTTTGTACTGAAACTTTGATATGCATAGGTGGTGAAGCAGCTCAACAAAGAAGAATTTTGTGTTCTTTTTTTAAAATATTGGTCCACACACTATGTAGGCTCTGTCCCATTGATGATTTTAATGGTAGTGATTTGTCTGCCAAGTCTTGGGCACTTAACTCAGTGCAGTTCAGGATCTAGTAGCTCTTGAATGGTAAACTGAAAATATAAATCCAAAAGTGTTTGAATTTCTGCATGGGCAGGTGGCAAGGGAGGAGAGAGGGTGCTCTTAGTTTGGTTTTGGTTCCTTGGTTCCATGGGTTTGGGTCCTTGGGAAAGCCCAGCTTTCTTACACAAATGCAGATATAAAGGCCAGCCATGCCAAAAAAAAAAGGTGAAATCTCAAAGGATTTTTCACTTTTATAACCAGAGCCTGAGCATCCATTTATTCATTCTTCCAAGTCATAGATTTTATTCCTGTTACATGATCTTAAGAACTGCAACACTTCATGAATGAGAGAAAAGGAGGCACAGGGTGCAGAAATCCAAACTCTCAACTACAAATTGCAAGAGGGAACCTGGGCCAAAAGTGCTGAATAGAAGAGTGCAAGCCCTGTGGTGCTTCTAGTGGTGTCAATACAAAGTTCAGACAAATTCTGGCCTGGAGAGGAGAATGTTGGGTACATTGTGCTCCTACAAGTTGCTGGTACTGCCCTGTGGCCCCTCAGCACTTTTCTTTACCTGGCACAGCTCAAAAGGCACTTCAGGAACACCAGAGCTTGCAAAAGTTGTCTGAGCCTTTCTAGATCTTTGTGTGGGGCAGGAGACACACAGAGAGGCAGGATTTGAGCCTCACTTCACTTACAAGGAGTCTTGGACACTCCAAGGAACTGCAAACCTCAGGGTCAAACAGAAAGGTGACATTTGGGACCTACCCAAGCCCGTGGCCAAACTGACCTGTGCTTTTGGCAGGATGCTTTCTTGGGAAATGAGTTTTTTTTTCCAAAAGAAGTTGTTGTCATGGGTGGAAAGAAGAAGAAGAAGAAGGAGAAAGAAGAGTTCTGAGTCTGTCAGGGGCCAGGGTGAGTGGCCAGGGCTGCTGCTGGGCTCTGGTGCTGAAGAAGAAGAAGCAGAAAGAAGAATTCTGAGTCTGGCAGTGGCCAGGGCTGCTGCTGGGCTCTGGTGCTGATCCCTGGCTCCTTCTCCTGAAGTGCTGAGCACAGAAGAGCTGGGAGGGAGGATTCAGTGTGTGCTGGACTGTCAAGGACACACATAGTTCACTGGTTATATGTGTGCCCAAAGTTAAGCATGTGCTTAATGAGGCTCGAGTGTTTTGCTCAGGGCACTGCTGAATCCTTAATAGCTCCATGTTTTTGCAGCTTTTGTTGAAAAACAGGGCGAATATTTCCCTGCTTCCTGGGAGATTTTGAGGACAGACTTGCTAGCATTGGTGGTTCTGGTAATGATAGCAAGGAAACTCATGAATAAAAAAGCAAGAAATTATGTATCAATACAGCAGACTCACAGTAATTACTTTTTTCCAGCCTATAAACCCATTGTGAACCCAGGAATTTCAATGGGCACATACATCACGGACAGTGAGAAGAAAAAAAAATCCAAAATGCTGAAAGAAATTTGAGCTCTGCTATGCTTCTAATACGTTTAATGTTATTGTTCCATTAAATCCCTGCCCTTAATGACCCCAGACATATTAAATAACATTCTCAGGGCTGAAGAAATGCTTCAGACTTCTAATTTTACCCATATTTTCCCTCCTGTGCTCTCAGACCTCTAGAAGTGTTGTATATTGAAAAACCTCAGCAGAAAATCCTCTGCAGCCCTTTTCCTGCAGGGAGGCTGCAGGTAACTGGGCTCACGTGGAGCTCTGCTTGCTCTTGACACTTTCTCAAAAATCGTTTTTGCAGCTGTATCATTTTTTCATGTTTGCAATTTGTGGCCAGCAGACAATGTACAGTGGAGCTTCAAAGGGATAAATCCAGGGGAAAGATGACAGATATCATGGGCTTGGCATGGCAAAAATGCTCACACTTTGTGCTCAAGAGCACAAAGGAATCTAGGCCATGCAGGGACAGAAAATATTCATGGTGATAGAATTTCTTAATGAAGATGTCTCTAAAAAGGCACAAAGTATCACTGCAACACCTCATTAATGACGTCTCCTGCTTCTTTAATTGCTGTGAGGCTTTTTTTTCTCCCTGCTGTGACAACAGCATTGACCACATTAACATTGGCACTGGGAACTCTCTTGTTTTGCTGTCAAGTACCTTTTAATCTTTCAATTCCTGTGTGTCAAGTCAGGTTTCTATCTCAAGGATGAGCCAAACCTTATTTCTGGGTCAAGAATTTCTTTTTATCTGCGGAGTAAATTAGTGACAGGAGCTTCCCAGAGCTTGCCTTTCTTTTCATACCGTGACTCATTTGTTTTTGTGGGCAAGCCCTGCCTGTTCTGGATGAGGGGAAAACATTCCTACCCAACAAGAACTGCCACTTAGCCACCGTGCCATCAATGTCCATGTGTTCTCTACATTCCCTCTTGCCACCAGCATCTCAGGGAAGGAGACAAAGATGGGTTTGCAGCCAGAGTCCCACCTTTGCATCCCTGTAATTCCTGGGGGTGGGTGCTGCCTCCTGTGCAATCAGAGCTCCATGGGTTGTAACCCTCCTGCTGAGCCCCCTGGGCAAGGGGAGGCTTCTCTAAATCAGGGTATGAAGATCTGAGCTTCTGATTTTGGAAATTCACACTTCAGTCCCCACTGCTGGCCATAAAGCAGCTGTGAGTGTCACTGCTCACAGCAGAAGCAGCTCACTGCAGCAGTTGGAAAAGCATCTTTATTTCCCTTAATCCAACATCCAGGGGGGCTGCTTTTCCATAATAACTGAGATCAGCCCCATAATACTGGAAAAACTCATCTGATCTCAAATATTTTTTTAAACTTGTGTGCTTTCTAACACTATGCCTGCCTTTTAAATTTAAAGATTCCTTAAAGAAAGGCAAAAGAAAAAAAAAATTGCTGTAGCACCTCACAAGTGTTTGCAGGGTGCAGAGCAAATACAGGCAAATGTTACAAAGAATGATCCTGCTTGTCTGGCCACATCATGTCCAAACCACAGCAGGCAGTGTTAGATATTGCTGGATTATGCATTAAATGACTCTCTGTACATCTGGGTAGCACTGGAGCTCATCTCTCTGGTTTGGTAGGGCTTACCTGCCCTGTAACAGAATTTCATTTGGATTTCTATACAGCCACCTCCTAAATAACAATAACAACAAGAGTGAGAGTAAGAAAATAAGAATAAGAATAAAAGAATCAGGAGAACCTGTGAATCTGAGCTGTGACCAGGCTGGGAGCTCAGCACCCAGCACACCCCATCTCCTCAGCCACATTCCCAGGTGACAGGAATGGGACCTGTGGCTGTCACACCAAAAAGAACATCCTGACAAATGTGCTTACATTAATAGATTTTTTTCCATTTGCTTTTCCCGTGGTGACAGTCAGCTACTTACTGGGCAGAGCTGGAAGTAATATTCTGAATTGCTGAAGGAAATTTTCCCAGTTGATCAAACTCCCATGTGTTTTGTGCTGATCAAAGATTCTCTTCATGTCTTATGCATTTGAAAGCACAAAAGAATGAATGAAAAAAGAGCTATTCTTCTGAGCTGGTAGACAATGAAATGATGATTGGTGAGATTATGCCTTGACTTTACTGTCAGCACAATGTCAGTAAAAGCAACAGTATAGAGAAGGTGCATTTTGAGATATTAATACCACTAAAAGAAACAGAAAAGCCCCCCAAAAGAGGAAAATGTCTGGGTGTATTATTATTTTTATAGCTTAGTGGAGAATAAAATGAATTTTTCATATTCTCAGATCATATTATTTGCCCTGATTATTCATCCCTTCATGTCGTATCTGCTTGTGTAGGGAGCAGTGGCAACTCAATGTTTTGCTCAGGTGAAAAACTGCTTGTATTTATTTATTTACTTATTTATATGTAGACATCTAGTGCATGGGATGGCAGGAACCTTCCACTGGTGCTGCTCCTAGCAAGGCACTGACTTTTCACAGCCTTTTCACAAATGCCCTGACCTGTGTAGAGGAATTCGATGTTGCTTCTTTGTCTTCTAGCAACAACGCTAGTTTTAATGGCAAAGGATAAAATAGGATTTCAGGGCTCTGGATTTTTAATGAATTAAAAGTAAATTAATTGTGCTTAGTAAAGAAGGAGCTTCTGAGCTGAGGCAGCTGCAGTCTCAAGCCATTAAGGCTTCATTCCCAGGTTTAGGGGATGCTCTTTTCAGGAATGGGAGCCAGTTGTCCTGGTGTGTTTGTCACATGCATCCCCCCTTGGAAAGTCCCTCACCTCAGCTGCAGCAGCTGTCTCTGGGGTGGTTTTGCCCTGATCATGGACTGAGGAGGAAGAGCAAAGCTGGAAATAAGCAGGGGAGGAAGGTCAGCACACTGGGAGGAGAGAGCTGGAGCTGTGGGATCACAGAAGTACATTTGGAAAATCAGGTTAGAGCAAAGTCTGTCAAGCATGGTTTAGTTCTAGCTGCTCTCACCCCAGGGCCAGGGAATGGGCTGGGTGACCTCCTGAGCCTCCTTTTGCTTTTCCACTGGAAACACAAAGAAAACCCACCTCAATTCCTTGTTTCCCTGTGGATTTTCTCTCTCTCTTCCCCCCCCCCCACTGTCCTTCTGTGCCAGGTACCATGATATTTACATATACCAATGTGCTTTCAGAGCCTATTGTTATGCTCTGCATAAGAAGTTTATGATTTATGTTAAGCTAACTGGTCCTTGAGCATGTGCTGTTGTCAAGCTCTCTCCGTCTGCTCAGGAGAAAAGCACCCCAGGGCTGGCACACAAGAGCATGATCTGGGTATTTATCCTTTTGGCAGTTTGCTAATTATTCCTATTGCTATCACATCCCTGAGCAAATTTCTGTCTCTCTGCCACAGTAAATATTCTCTCATTTTTTCGAGCTGCAGAGCTGCTACTTCAACTGGAGAAGCCTGAATATCCTGCAGGGGCCCATATTGTCATTTGGTTGATAGCAGTGGAACGGGCCAAACATCCTTTCTGTACCACTCAAATTGCATGTCTTTGCATTCCTGTGTTGGCCACTCGTTTTCTGGCCCATCTTCTGCTCTTGTAAACAGCTCCTCTGGTCCCTGGGAGTGCTTTTTGTAGCACAATGCTTTGATAAAGCCAGAGCCATCAGCTGCCAAGACTCCATGAGGAGTCAGAAACAGGCACCAGATCTCTCTGCTACTGTAGATGTAGCTACATTAGCAGTATCATTTCTCTTCCTAAGGACTTACTAAGCCATTAAAATGTATTATAAAATTAAATGGCGTTTTTTCCACCTGCTCTAAGCGGTGCCAAGTGCACTGCAAACCCTCCCAGATGATCCAGCTCTGCATGCAAAACCTCAGTACCCTCCTAAGGACTGCAGCTGCCTCAGAGACAACTCTTTTTTTCCATGGGCTGCCTCCTTCACTTAGAATAATAAGCTTTAGATGATCTCAGGGCACTCTAGATCCCCCTGCTGCACAATCCAATTTGACATAAGTGTTGTTTTGGGGGGGGAGGGAGGGAGAAAATCTTGCAAGCAGACACTGGACTTCCAGTCTTGAGTTTTCCACCAGTACAAAGGGGAAGTTCATCACTGAGGGCTTGGGAGATTTCATGCTTGTCTGTGTTGGAAGAAAGGCTCTCTGGAGCTGCTGGAGCATCTGTGCTTCAGTGCTGTGCTGGATCAAGGGGCTGCCTGTGGAGCTTCCAAATGCCAAAAATTCCCATGTCCATTCCAGGATATAAAACCATTGAAACAGCAGCAATCTGCTGAGTGGCCACTTTTTAGTCTTGCACTAACAATCCTTTTAGTCTTGCACTAGCTGTATTTTATCATTGAGGTAACACTGTGTTTGAACTGTTGAGCTTGCAACTGGGCTTCAGGACAGGTATTTAAACACCATAAGTGCTCCACAGGAAGAGAGGAAAGCTGCTTTCCAAAGGAGAAGAATAGCAACCTATAGCTGTAGACCCAGTTAATCTCCTGTTATCTATTCTGATAGCCAAATTATGCTCTTATCAGTGTTAGTCCTGTCCCTGCCAATGCAATTACAAAGCCTCACTGGGTTATATCTCTTAGTGAGTTTGCTGCTGCCCAATTCCCCTGGCTGGGTCAGGCAGGGGCTCTGTCTGCAGAATGGCCTGACCCAAGCAAACTCTGCTCCCTGCTGCAGCAAAGCTCCTTGTTGTGCTCCCTAATCATCCCTAATCCCAGTGGCTGATTCCCCTGATTATGTGTCAGGACACAAGGGTAACCTATTTAAAAGGAGCTCTTTTCCAAGCACCACATCCTCTCATTAGCTCAGGGACGTGGGTCTGACACCAGAGGTGTCTCTGACTGCAGCATGGGAGGACAGCATGTGTCTGTCAGGATAACACTTAGCTCACATTGGGCTCTTTGCCCTATTTTCTGGCTTTCTGGCTGCTGTACAGATAATAAAACCCCTCCAGAGCAGAGGAAGTCTGGCACTGAGCAGGATTCTTTCGAGTAATGCACGGCCCTGGTGGGTATTAATGCTGGTAGTTTAGGCAGGTGTATGCAAGTGATCCTGGGAACTAAATTCAGATTTCCATGGTAAAGGTTTGGTTTTTATAGTGCTGTTTTCTGAAATGCCAGAGTGTCTATAGAGCCTGCAGTCACCCTGTGGTGATTTGGTTCATGAAGAGCAAAAAGAAAACTCCTGAGAAAGTAATAATGTTGAGGATGGGGGACCAAGTAATTGGCAAAAAAAAAAAAAAAAAAAAAAAAAAAAAAAAAAAAAAAAAAAAAAAAAAAAATTAAAAGTTTTATAGATACATTGAAGAGAAGATTGAGACTTTACAATTATTTTTGAGCACAAATCACTATGCTGATTTATCCAAATACTACTGAACACCAAACCAGGTCCCAACCATAGCTAGAATGGAGCTGACTCACCAGATTTATTCATGACTGTTCATTTATCAGAGCAGCTTTCTCTCTTCTGTTTGTAAGCATGGCTCACTTTTACAGCCACCAGATCAGATCACAGTTGCATCTTGTCTTGTGTCAACACAATCATGTCCCTGTCCTGTTTAAAATCATTCCCTGCTTCCTATGGTTGTTTTTTTTCTGAGTTGTGTCATGGTGGGAAAATCTTCCTGGGCTTTGATTTCCCCTTGGTTCTTATTCCTTCCCTACACGTGTTACCATGCTGATTTGTCTTTTCCTCATGCTGTAATTGGGCTGGTGCCACTGTGTAATTTTTAACTGTGTGCAGTATCAACAGACCTCCATCTGTCTCTCCTCCAGAGCTTCCCAGCCTGCCTTTATAAATATCTGCCAAATCCTTCTCCAAAGAGAGGATCACCAGATTTCCAACTGTTTGCAAAATATGTGCTGCTGCCAGAAATCCTGTCCCACAGTCTGCAACCTGTGCAGGACCTGTCCCTGCTGGGGCTGGGGTGGCACTGCTGGCCCTGAGGAGCTCAGGATGGAATTCTTTGTCCCCTGAAGCATGTGATGCTGCAGAGGGCTCAGCACGTTGGTCTCTCTGCTCAAATATCTCATTAGATGTGTAATTTTATTAGACAATAACCTTCAATAACCATCAGGTGATAAAACCAAACTAACTGGGATGTAGGGGTGATTTTCTTTCCCTTCTAAAATGCAATTCTGATTTTAAAGATGCTGTGGGGTGCATCAGTTCCAGTGTTGTTTTAAAAGATGTTTTACTTGACCTGGAAGGGTCTGGGAGTTCATTCCCCTTTCCCAGCCTGTCACTCAGGGGCTGAAGTCCAGTGACCATGATCTAAAGCTGGAGTAACTGATTGGACTTGCTGACAGCAAATTGATCTTCCACCTCTCTATATTTTTACATCAGAAGAGACCATTAGAAGAATTAGCAACAAACAGACTTGATTAGATTGTGCACAGATTTAAAAAAAGGGATAATTTTAACATGGATAAAATAAAATTATGTGTCAATGCAGTTGGATAAAGTAAAAATTCTAGATTGTGATGGAGTTGCCCTTTAACACTTAAAGCCATTCTCATATCAGCCTGTTAATGGCATTGGTTCAGAGCTCTGTTAGACTCATGTGGCTTTATAAGTTCAGTTGTGACTCCTGGGCTATGATCCACACATATGTTAGAGTTTGCTGGGGGTATGGCAGCTTGCTCTGGCTGGGGAATTCCCAAGGAACCTCTTCAGGTACTGCTGCAGACACCAAATTAAAAACAAATGTCTGCTTGAATAAAAACCTGTCTAGTTAATGGCAGGTCCAAGGAGCCAGGTTCTGTCATATCCATGGAAGATGGGAGTAAGTCAGCACAGAGGATATTTCAAGGTTGTTTCAGGAGAGGGTTTCATGTTGGATCTGCTATGTCTGAGGTCTGAAGAGCTCTGCAGAGGAATATAAGGGATGTAAACCATCTTGGGGGGTTGGTAAATCCTGAATTTTCTGAACATAGTATTTTCAAGAGGCAGAGAAGTGGGTACCATGTGTTGGACATGGGCATGGACCATGTGAAAAGTGGCTGGAGAGTGTTTTTTGTAGAGAGAAAGTTTTTTTTTTCTGAAGAAACTTGGAAGTTTGTTTAATGATGTTTCATCAGGTTCAAAAAAAAACCAAAACCAAACTGGTATTTCCATTGTCTAGATTGCACTGTGGATTTGGTGTCTTTTTTTTTTTTTTTTGAAGGGTTTAGGGCAATCAATTTCATGACTTTCTCAGGAGGGTGTGCTACTACTTAATTATACATTATGACAGCAGAAAAATATGTACAAACAAGCCTGAGCCTGCAGGAGAGCTGTACTTACACCCAAGTGAAAAATACCCACAGCCATTGCTGAGAGGAGTGAGAGGGAGCAGGGGCTGAGGGATGGGATACCCAAGGCTGAAATCCAGCCCTCAGCTAAGTCTGATTTTCTGCAGCAAGATTTTCTCAGGGTTGTTTTTTTTTTTTTAAGAAGATAAAAAGCAGATGGCATTGATTAGCTCATTAGGAATATTTTCTGTGCCCCATCAGATGTGGGTAAATTTTGTGAAATCTTGGGGTGAGGATTTGTTGAAGAAATCAAATCTTTTAAAATCTGGAGAGGAGGGAAGGTTACATACATATCTGTAATTTTATCTCCAGCAGAAATAGGTTAATCTTTTTCCTTCAAATTCATCTTCAGGGCTCATTCCTTCGTTTTTGGGGGGAATATGCACAATGAGCTTGCAGCTCTCCTAACTCTTGTCTTGACTGTTTGGTGCATTGTGTGATGTGCCAGAGGTTCTGCTCTCCCTTATTCCTCTTTGTGGATGTACTCCTTGCCCTTTAACATTTCTTTTGAAGACAAAACAAAATAAAACTTTTTATTTTGTGCCAGGCTCCCTTTCAGCTCATGTCCTTGTGAACCCTTTGTGGCCACAGCAGTTCCCTAGCAGGGACTGGGCTGGGGGTGAAATCCCCAAGGCTGAAATCCAGCCCTCAGATAAGTCTGATTTTCTGCACCAAGGACCTCTGCCAAGTGTTGGCCACCTCCAGGACCACTGCTGTGGCCAGTGCTGTGCTGCCAGGGCATCCCTGGGGTTTTTGAAGGCCACTCTGACCTTGAGTTCTGTTGGACACAAATACCTTGATGTTGTTCACCATTCCTTGCCAAGGTGTTCATGTAAAAAGGAATGTCTGGGAAAGGATGTCAGGCTTTTAAACCCTGCTGGGTGCACAGCAAAGTCTTCATACAGCCAAAAAAAATCACAAGACTTCAGTGGTTTCTCCAGCAACTTGGAGATCCCTGGGTGGGTTTGTGGGCAGACACCAGCTCTAGCAGTCCCAGTGGTGGGTGGACACCCTTAGGTCCCCAACAAACCCAAAATTAGGACTTCAGTGGACGTTTGAGCTCTGCCCCAGCAACCCCAAAACCTCTCCTGCAGCAAGGTCCCCATGCAAAGCTGTGCTTTCATTGCCAGCAGGCAGCATGGGTGACACATGAGATGTCAGCTGGGCCACCAGTGACACTGGGGACTGAGGCTGAGCTTTGTTCTCCTCTTCTGGAGAGCTGTCCTCCCTTGCAGATGCTCTGCAGGCAGCTTTGCTGTGCTAATCTCCCTCTGAGGACTTCAGAACAGGTGGAGGTGGGACCCAAATGTTGCACTGGTCAGCTGACTGAGTTGTGCTCCTTCCAAAAGGACTGGGAGTTGCCTGAAGTGTGACAGAGATTTGCTCCTCTCTTACACAGAGCTTGGTATTTTCCATCCACTGAGGTGGTGTGGAAGTTTTAGCCTTCCTATTTCCTTCCTATTTCCAGCCTTCCTATCAGAATGACATTTTTTTTATTGCTTCTTAAACTGAAGAAACAACAAATTCTTCATCCTCTCTCCAGCACAGCCTTGTTAATGTTCTTTGAAACATGACAAGTGTCGTGGCCATCAAACTGCAATGATCCCATTCCTTCTGAAATGAGAAAAACATGTCACTTTTGGCTCTTAAGTAATACAAAGGGAGAGGCATATTCTAGATGGGAGCTGCATGGCTGCCAAAGATGAAAGAAAAATGTTATTACTTTTGGAAATTTCATAATTACATTTAATGATGATTTAATGAAATGACATTGTCTTCACCGCTGTCGCTAATGAAATGTTTGAGAGGGATAAAACAGATCTTGTTAAACAGAGAGAGAGAGTTTGGAGTGGAACAGCTTTGTGACAGCACACTGCCTGCACAAATCTGGAACTCCTATTTTTTGTTAGAGTCGTTTAAAAAAGAAGATAAAACGAAGGCTGCGTGGCAAATAATGCACAAATGAGATGTTTAAAGGTCTTCCATTAAGCAAACAATACTGAACTCCTGAACAGCATGCTGATGAGTGAGCACCACTCCTTAGGAATGCTAACCCTTCATTAAAACACTTCCCTTGTTTTCCTTTGCAGGCAAACCAGAGAGCAAGAAACCCCACCTGACTTTTTTTACTTCTCAGACTATGAGAGACATAATGCAGAAATAGCAGCATTTCATCTGGACAGGCAAGTAGAATGGATTTGCATTAAAAGAAAAGGAGAAATATTGGGATAAATTGATGCACTTGACCATTCCTGTAACTGAATTCTTCTTTAAAAGGGGAAAGTGGAACAAAGGTGGGCAAATGACATGAATAAATGAAATGGCAGATGATGAAAGAGTAAGTTAATAATTAGGAAATGAGACTCTGGGAATGAGAAACCTGGCAATAAGTAATTCCCAAAAAAGAAAGAGAAGTTGTATTGAAGAGAAGCTGAGAAATTAGCTTCCCCTCTGATTTTGAAGCACAAATGGAGAGGACCCATCTTCCAGGGAATGTGACAGGAGTCTGGCTCACCCCAATTAGCTCCAGGGCACAGAGATCCAAGTGGGGAATGGTGTGAGTGTTCAGAGGGGAGTAATTGAGATGGGAGCTCTGGTTTCACAGCAAAAAGCTGGGCCTGTCCCACATCAGGAGCATATTTAGGCCACAAGTCAGTGGGAAGGAGAGGGCAGTGGTGGTCATCTCATGCTCCTGTTGCTGAAAATGTTTCTCTCTCCAGAGTTAGTGCAGGGAATGATGGATACCCCAAGAGTGCAGCCTGTCCTGCCTGCTCACATTAGGGGTGGGAATTACTAATTAGTGATTAACAGCATGTCTGGAAACAATGGCATTTCACCAAGACATCTTCCACGCTGTGAAAGACCAAGAACCATCACATTAAAAGCACAAAGCTTTGGGACCACAAATTATTTGGGGGGCTGTGTGGCATTGCTGCCTTGTGGGCTGATGGCTGGGATATGGGAAGGTGTCAGTGGGGGGAACAGGGTGGGTTTGCCAGTAAGAGCCAATCCTGGACAGATCCCTCAAGGATCTTCTCTATTTTATTGTTGTTGACCTTGGTGTTGATCCCTCCTGCTTTATATTTGATATTGCTGTTTTAAGCAGATGGTGCTGTGGAAAAAAAAAACCAAACCATCAGTGGAGTTCCTACAGGGGGGATGTTAAATATCCACACACTAAGCAGGAAAAGCAATTGCTACCAACAGCAGACAGTGGATATAAAAATCCTGCCTATGGGGAGACTTTGGATGGGGTCTTTGCTCTTTTACTGTATCTAATAGCAGTGCTTCATAGGGAGGTTTTTATGATCTATGAAGCTGGGGGAGTTTGGGATAAGGAGAGGCTCTTCTCCCAGCCTTTGCCTGTGGGAAGATTTTTGGTCTCAGGGAGATTGTTTGGGTTGGTATGAGGGTATTAAAACAGAGAGAAGCAGAAGGAAATAAATCAAACACATACTAAGGCTGTCAGAAAAAGAATTACATGGTGTTTATGGAAGAAAGAGCCTGAAATCCCATTCCCCGAGTCACTTAAAAAACTGGTGAGCAAAATCAGTGTCATAACAATCATGAAGTAAAAAAAAAAAAAAAAAAAAAAAAAGAAAAAAAAAGAAAAAAGTTTTGCTGTCTCTGGTTTTTGGAATCATATGTATCTTTATTTTTATCCTGGAACAATGCCCTCCATACTTTTCTTTTACTCCATACTACACAGGCAACGTGGAGCTCTTCACATTCAGGACATACTTTATAATACATCACACGAGGAATTATCCAGTTTAAACTTGATGGGCTTTATACTCCTTAAAGACCACAGATAAATGTGCCTTCAGAGTGTAATGAAGCTTCCTAAAGCCTATAACTATGATGACATTTTAATCCTTTTTTTCCCCTCCTGCAGGATCCTGGATTTCCGGCGCGTGCCCCCGGTGGCGGGCAGGCTGGTTAACATGACCAGGGAAATTCGGGATGTTACCCGTGACAAGAAGCTCTGGAGAACATTTTTCATCTCACCAGGTAGTCCTGGAAATAACACTCCATTCTCTCCTCTCCTGCTGAACACACATTTTAAGGAGACGAGGTGTAGATTGCTTAATTGCTCAGATATTTCTAATAAAACTGTCTCCTAGACCTTTGAATAAAAATAAATGTGGAGACATAGCTTACAAAGAAGACTTTATTGTTTTGAGCTGAGTGCCTTTTCCCCTTGACAAATTATCTGCAGAGAGAGGCTTTTATGTTCACCAAAGCAATATATTCAACAAACATTTTATGTAGAACAATTTCTAAGGCAATTTTTTTTTCTGGTGCTTTCAGTTTACCCAAAACCTTATTACCTAGTCCATTAGTTATTCAGAGTTTTGTTGGGTTGTTTTGTTTTTTTTTCCCCCACTGCAATATGATCTGTCACTTCTGTTGGTCAGGTGCATTTATTTCTGGGTTTGACTGGAGGACCAAACCTAATTTCTCAGAGCCATTCAGGTTTTATTACAACAGGAGCTTGGACAAAACATCAGGAAATAGATGTGTAATATATCCAGCTGGAATTCTCTGTTGGGCTAGAAGTGACCTGAATTGTTCCCTGTCCTCTCTTGCTTCGAGGGCTGACCCAGAAGCTGATACCACTTTACTTTCACTCTTCATTTTTTCACAACATTTTGTGGACCTAGTCAAGAATGGAGCTCCACAGAGTGGGGATTTTACAAGCACAGGATAAAACCTTATCCTGCTCACTAGAATATACAACTGGAATAAGGAAAAATGGGCAAAAGGTGGGAAAAAGTGGCAGCATCTCTTTAACATCTGGGATGCTGAGGTGGAGAAATTAAGGCTCTGAGTTAAGGCACAGAAATAACGTTTAAGTTTGCTCTTGCATATAGAATTTATAGGTTATAGGTTCAATTTAAAGCACAGTGCCATGCTCCTGTAGCTTAGTTCATATTGTTCCAGCTGAGATTTGTGTAAGAGGCAATCTGGAGCAGAAACCTCTGGAGATCTCTCCCTTGCTCTGTGTGTGATTGGCCAGAAGCTGTTTATCCCAGATCCCTAAAGCTGAGATCCAAAGGCTTAATTACAGTTTCTCCCAATGTAACTGTAATTATTGCTGTTAGCCAGGAACCAGAGCCCTGTCATTGCCAAGCTTTTGCTCTTAAAATCTTTATCACACTTCTCTGATCCCCAATAAAGTCATTATTACGGCTGTTATTTTTAGCTTCATATTTCTGTTCAGCTCTGCAGGACACAGTGGAGCAGACATTTATTTATTCCAGGAACTTCACTTGTAAAATGCATTACATAATTGCAGGAGGTTTCATTTTACCCAGTGTTATGAGCACTCCAATTTTACATGCACAGTTATGGTGACAATACATGTTCACCAAACCTGGTGGACACACATTTCTGCGTTTGCCTCAGTTGTCTTCCCTCCCTCTTTGTCTCTCTGTACTTTTGGGGGTTTTTGGCTTGATTTTTGTAGGTAAATATGCAGAAAAAATGGCAAAAAAATCTTTTGACTGTGCACAGGGTGCTTTGGCTCACTTTAAACATAAGCCATTTTATTTCTGTTCTGGCAAGTAAGAGGTGGATGAGTAGATTTGTTTGATTTTTTAGTCTTCCTAGGTTATATTTCAAGACTTAGGGGTGAACTTGAATGATTTCTGAGAATTACAGAACTGTTCTCAAGTACTGAGCAGCTTACAGCAGCCAGAGCAGGGAAATAGAGAGTTAAGGCTGCCAATTCAGATGAAGATCTTTATCTTGCCATTATGAAATTCCAGACATCCAAGCATAATCCTTTATTCAAATTTATTTAGAGGTCTCAGATAAATTCAATTAGAATGTTTGATTAGCTATGAATCAGGCTTTTCTGGAGAATAAAATGCTCAAGCAATTAATTTTTCTTTCCATTTTACATTTCCTGAATCAATATGCTTTGGTTAAATCACGTTGGTTACTTGTCAGAGTTCTTCCCTACATGTCCCCAGCTTAATTAGTCAGATTCTCATTAACATATGCCCAACCTCTGTCTTGTATTTCATACTGACCTTAAAAGGCAGACATTAATTAAATGCTTTATGAAAAAAATAACAAAGGTCCTAAATTAAGCTTTTAGAAACAACTTCCACAAGCCCAGCAGGCAGCTCAGGCAGCAGATTGAGGGCAGGGAAGGAAGAGAAGAGGGAGGTGCTGGGGTGAGCCTGGGGTGAGGATGAAGAGGGAACAGGGAGCCTGGGGAAGGCTCAGGGGCTGAGCTGCCCCTCTGGCAGATGAAGGGCAGCTGAGCCAGGTGGGAAATTGAGGTGTCACCTCTTGGTACACACAAAAACCAGGGTGTGCACCAACACCAGCCTATGGAGGAACCTCTGGCACTCCCTTTCAGGTGGCTCTGTCACTGCATCTCCATCCCCAGGGATGCTCAGTGACAATATTTATCCTGGGGACACTTGGTGCCTGCTGGCAAAACATCCCTCTCTCCATGCACACACATACACAGCTTTTAAAATCAAACAGGCACTAAGTGAAATTGATTTTATAGGAAGATGTTCCCTTTGGGCTGGGAGCCCGTGGTTTGCACCCTCAGAGGGGGATTATTGATGATACCCATCAGTCACAGGAGCATGGAATAAACTGAGTGGGAAGGGGCCCATCAGGCTCATCCAGTCCAGCTCCTGGCCCTGCACAGGACACCCCAAGGATCCCACCAGGAGCATTTCTGTTCTCTCCCAGAGCAATGTGAGGATGTGTTGGAAGAAACCTCACTGAATTTCCACTCCTGGGCCACCTCCCCTGTCCCATCAGGTGTGGAAACCAGGGCCAGGGGAGCCACAGGCAGCTCCAGAGCCCGGTGCTGAGCAGCATCCCTGCTCCCATGGAAAATGACAATGCCTGGCAGCAGGCAGGTCAGTGGATGCATTAGGCTGCACTCAGAGAGAAAGCAGATTGCAGAAAAGTGCACTTTCAGGCAGTTTGGACTTAAACATGAGAAATGGAATTAGGTCAGTAATTATTTAAATTAATTTTACGTCCTTTGCAGCAGGGCAGACTGCAGTAGCCCTGCTACTCTTACAAATGAATGGTAATTTGCTAGGAAAAAAAAAGAGACATATTAATGATGCCAGCCTTCATTTTGGAAGTAATTGAGGCAGCAGCTTAAAGAAATCAATGTTACACAGCTAGTAAGCACTATGTTTTTGTTCATATTAACCAATTCCAAGGGATTATGGATTTTTTTCCCTCTCGGCATACAATAGCAATTCTGAATTACCCATTATTTTGAGCAGGTAAATGAAAGAACTTTTCAAGCATTGCTGTAGTAAATATTCAGGATTTTTTTCCAGCACTCTAACTGCACAGGCTTGCTAAATGTCCTCTATTAACAGTCATGCAAAGCTGAATAAAAGAATTGCTCTGCCAAGCAATTTGCTTTAAGGTATCCCCCCCTTGTTCCTTTTCTTCCTGAGAAGAATTATTGTTCAGCTATCAGGAGGATGCAGAGAAGGTGCAGATGAGTACCCAGACACTCTGGTCCTTAATTGTAATTAGCTGGAGTTTCAATCACCAGACCATGATTTTTGCCTGTATTTCATTACAGATCACATCCATTCCTCCTCAGGTAATGAAAATCAGACCCTGCAACGTGGGCTTCTCTTGCTTTTCTGCTGCTTTGGGGAAACAATTTTGGCTTATAGAAGAGAAGGGTTTTGCATGTTGCAAGTGCACAGCATTTGAACATTCCAGCATGGACAAACATCCCTCCCTGTCTGGTTTGCCAGCACTGCTGCTGCTGCCATCCCTGCCCACCCTGCAGGAGCACAAATTCCTGCCTGTTGCTCCTTCTGCAGGTGCATTTATGCAGGAACACCTTTATCTGGTGAGAGGAACATATGGTTTGGGAAATTTTAATGAGAGGAGAAGGACTGTGCTCCAGGAGGGAGCTCATCTCCCTTTTCTCTGTTATTTTCAGAAAGCCAAGCCCTGCTCTCAGCGTGGGATTGCTGGGTTTGTGTCTCTAGCTGGAATTTCACCCTCAGCCTGCTGTGCAGAATGTGGGTCACCTACTTAGGTTTCAAAGAGCCTCGCTGCAGCACCTTGAAGTTTTAAATGAGAACTGTGGTTTTCTATATTTGGTGCCTCTTTTTTTCCCCCTACATTTTTTAAGAAACCTTAAAAATGAACGTTTCCCCAGATAATTCAGGCTGCTTCATCTTACTGCCACTATGTAAAGATAGGGCAGACATAATCAGATGTCTGTTCTCTATCAATCCAGGCAGTTAATTCCTCTAACAGTAGCTTGAGATGCAGCATCCTTTCACCTCCACTATCCCCAGAAATTGAACAGGAGCTGTGGGGAGTAGGTACCACAGATCTGACCCATGGAGGGGAATAACTGCTGGCAGAAAAAGATTTGCCAGTGGATGTAACTTGTCAGTGAGAAATACATTTGTGGTTTTGCTGCAAATTCACTGCCTTAATGACAGGACACACCTTGCCATTGCTCAGGGCACTGGAGCTGGAGGAGGCAATGGGGCTCTGTGGAGGATCTGCAGGGTCCTGGCAGGGATGAGTGGCTGCAGTGGTGCAGCAGCACATGTGCTGACTGCACAGCCCTGCAGCTGCAAACACCAGCACTGGCAGAGCCCCAGCTCCACTCAGGGCTTACCTGGGTACCAGTGTGTGATTACTGTCAAGTGATCAGCCCCAGTTGCTTTGCTTGACAATACAGAGCAGGGTTTCATTGTTCCCAAAGCTGAATACAGAAGCAGACTATTAAGCAGAGTGTTTTCTTCCTACTGAGCCAAATGCTGTGTTTAATACAACTCCTTTTTCTTGAAAGGTCAGATTTACATAGCGAGCAGCAGAGGCTGTGATGGCGTGGGGGGCTTTTGCTGGGCCTTTTGCTCTTTACAAAACTGATCCAGCAGGAGATAAACCAGCACTGCCTTCCTGCTGCCAGGTGGAAGCCAGGTCACAGAAACCCTGGAAGATAAGTTATCTCAGGCAGTCAAGATAAATCTGCATGGTTCCCTCCCTCCACAGAGGAGGGGGTGATGCTGAGGCAGCTGAATTGAAGCCCAAACCCCACTGCAGCTTCAAATCAGCAGAACTACAATTTTTAAGAGAGGACATTCTGCTTGGTAAAACACTTAAATTGCAAACTCAAAAGTACAGATGTGTTGGGTGATCCCTTCCTTCCTTTTGTAATTTCTGTTCTTCCTTTTCCCTGAAGTACTTTTCTTTTCCTTGAGTAAATGTCAACAAGCTTTTTGGTCCCAGAGTAAATATTTCTGGACTTAGCCAGGATGTATTTAACTGCTAAGATCCAGCCCTGTGAATATAAATATACAGTTTGGTTAGTTTTTCCTGAGCATGGATGGATGGATGGGTGAGTCAGTCACAGCAGAGTGATGCAAAAAGGTTGTCTTGGAGTAAAATAATCACTGCTTCATGTACAAATCAGGTGACCATCAAGAGAGAAAGCTGGGACATCAGTGGGAAGCTGGGACAGATTGTCAAGTAGCAACACATCAGCCTCATAGTGTGGTTATTTGGAATAATTCCATGGTTTCACAGCCAGCCCCAGATAATGCAGCCAATTAATCAAAAGCATCACGAGACCTTTTTGCTGTTCCACGTTCCCCTACTTCTCTTTCCCCAAACACAGCTCCTTGCTCTGTTCCTCCCTCCCTCCTGCCATCCCCAGAGCTGTCCCCTGTCCTCCTGACTCAGCATCTCCCACTGGCAGTGCCCCATCTCCCCTGGGCACTCTGCTGGATGCAGGTTTGGGCTGGGGAGGTCACAGTGCTGTGACATCCCATGTGCTGCAGGGCATCCCTGCCATGCAAACCCACCACACCCCTCCCTGGGGCAGCCACAAAATCACCTGCCACTGCTCCCAGCCCTTCCTGCCCACAGGGAGAGGAGCTCAGAAGCAATATTTGAATTTAGAGACCCTGTAGGGAATCAGGAAGCAATGTGACTTCTCAGCTTTGTGCATTAGCATGAGGAAAGGGCACAGTCTTCCTCTAATGACATTTTATGTGCATCAAGCAATGCCACAGCAGTTGTAGCACGCTGGCAAGAGCAGCAGTGTGCTCCAGTTGCTGTTCACAGCCTGGCACTGGTGCTCTCTCTCACCTTCAGTGAATTCCCATCCTTGTCAAGAGGTGGGTGTTCCTGGTGGCACACAAACACGTGCTGGCAGCTCTGGGGAAGTTTTAAGGTAACACACAACCCCCAAACCTGCTGCAGATTCTTTTTTTCTGTGGTGGTTGGAGTAACGTGAGGTGTGGAGGGAGGAATTTTTGTGTTGGAGCTGTGTGCTGACAGCCTCACGTCCCTGCTGTTTCCACCTTCCACACACACCCCCACAGGACTCTTGATGGTAAATAATTCCACTTGCAAAAACTGCCAGTTCTTCTCATACCAGCGAGGAAATGAATGAAGTGTCCTCTGTTCTTAAAGAAATGAGCCAAGATTTTGAGAAGTGACTTAATTTTGGGCACATGCCACTTGTTCAGCTGTGGGATTTGGGGTTCCAGCCTGGGGTAGCAAATAGCTCCTAAGGAATGTACAAGTCTGGGAAAATGAAAGGAGAAAGGACAGGATTAAAAAAAAAAATAGGTTTGGGGAATATAAATAGGCTGGAAATAGTCACAAAGAGCTTAGCACAGGGTGTGATCCCAGCCACTGCAATCAATGCCTTTCTAGTGGTTTCAGTGGAGAAAAACTATGTGTTGCAACAGGGTTCTGGATTTATTTCTGCTCTTACACACATCAGTGCTTTTATAAAATCTCAATACTAATTTAAGGGCAGCCTTTAAAGCTCTTTTCCTTTCTTTGCCAGCCAACAACATCTGCTTCTATGGGGAATGCTCCTACTACTGCTCGACAGAGCACGCCCTGTGTGGGAAACCAGATCAGATTGAAGGGTCCCTGGCTGCTTTCCTGCCTGATTTGTCCTTAGCCAAAAGGAAAACCTGGAGAAACCCCTGGAGGCGTTCCTACCACAAGCGAAAGAAAGCAGAGTGAGTAGTGCTGAGCAAAGCTGCACATTTGGGCAGGGAAAATAACCCAGCCCCAGTTGGGTTTGCCCAGCTCCTGGAAAGGGAGAGGGCATTTCACGTGCCAGGAGTTCCAGTTTATGGTCCTGAACACAAAAGGATCTGCAAGGGTGCAGTTCCCTCGTGGGACAGACACCTCCAGGGTGAAAGGGGACCTAAGTCCTGTCAGAGGGAGAAAGATTCACTGCTCTCAGCAGCCCTAAACAGGGCCCAGATGTTGGCACCATATGACTGATGGTGCAGCTGATCTCCTAAATCCTGAAGCTGCTGGCCAGGTAGTTTTCAGTCTTGTGATTTTCTTCCTTTTTCATCAGTCACAACCTTCCTTGCTTGCCTGCATTGCTGGAATTTGCTGCCTCTACCCGACCCTGCCCTCAATCAAACATGCTACGAGTAGATCTTTGCAAAATGTCATTTTTTGTCATTTTCAGTAAGCTTTATATGTCACATAAACTATCAAAATATTGCCTTTTCCAGATGGGAAGTTGATCCAGATTACTGTGAAGAGGTTAAACAAACACCCCCATACGACAGTGGGACCAGAATTCTGGATATAATGGATATGACAGTTTTTGATTTCCTAATGGGTATGTTCCATCTCTTTCAAAAATTAAATGCAACATTTAATTAGAATAAGAAGCATTTCTTTCTGCACTGCTCTGCATAGCTCAGCAGTTTGCTAAAGCGTGGCTGGAGCTGCATTTACTGTATGTGCTGTTTTAGGTGATTATGAGGAAATGCAGATTTACGTGGTTATGTATTCCCATCAGTGCAGATTAAAGGCACAAAGATGTTCAGAAATGCAGAGTGGTGATGAATGCAGGTCAGGCCAGTCTCCTTCACAACAGTGAGGGGCTTCACAGTTTGCTTTAGTGAGTGCTTTCCCCCTGTAATGTGTGGCTCCTGGATGCACATGCAAGGACTGCTCATGACTGGTGCTTTGTTTTCATCCTGCAGGAGTGTTCTCTTCTGCTTCTCTATAAAACATCAGGGTGGGAGGGGAGGGAAGAGGCATTGCTTTGTCACAAAGGCAGCTGTGGATTTCATCAGGGATTTTTCTGTTTGTGTGACCTGATCTCAATAAAATAATTATTTACAGCCAGGTGATAGTGACCCATTCCAAGCCTAATTCTCATTCTCACATGAAACCTTTCCTGCTGCAGCGAATACATCTCTAAATTTCCAGCCTACATCCTCTATCCTTGGGCACATGCTAGCATGGACACATCCTGTGCCATTGCCCCCACTGAGATTGTTGCAATAGGCTGCAGCAGCAGAGGCCAGGTGACAGCTCAGGAGCCATATGTGGATCTATAAGTAGCTCAAGACCCCTGCCATGGAGACAAAATTCCTAGCTTGGCAGCAGTGCTCTGCACATTGACCTCAAAAAGCAGCTTGCACAGGGAGGGATGTGCAGCTGTGCAGATCAGCACCATCCTGATCCATATCTTACATCCTGGTCCATATCTTCCATCCTGATCCATATCTTCCATCCTGATCCATACCTGCTGTTCTGGCTCCCCAGGCAGTCAGCAACTGGGGCAAAATTCTTACCAGAGGGAAACCAGGATGTGTGGTGGGGGTTCAGAAAGTTGCATGCAGTGTTAACCAAGTGCTCAGGATTAACAGCCCTGCTCAAAGCAGGAGTTTTCTCCTCCCTGAAGTGTCCCATGTCCCATGTGTGCATCACACACCCTGCTGAGCCCAGGCTGCAGCAGCAGGGCTCCCTGTCACCAGGGAGGGAAGCTCTGGGGGCTCAGAGCACACCTGCAGGTGAGCAGGCTCCCCAGAGAGCTGAGATGCTCCTGTGCCTCTCCAGCACTTTTCCATGGTGCACCCCAGGAGGGGTTGCTGGAGGCTGGGAAGTTTGGCTTTCTCTCCTGATGGGCCCTTTAGAGCTGAAGGGTAAAAGCCACAGAGAACTTGAAAAGCTGCCAGAGGCTTAGCAACCCTTCCAGTATCACACACTTTGGGGTACCCACAGTGGGAGCAAATGAGCTTTTGCATTGCCCTGACCTGCAGGCTGAAGCCAGAGTAAGAATGTTTTGTTTTTTTCTTCTCTTTGTCCCATAGGTAACATGGATCGACATCACTACGAAACCTTTGAGAAGTTTGGAAATGAAACTTTTATTATCCACTTAGATAATGGAAGAGGGTAAACACCTTTAATAATCTTTCTGGGGTTAAAGGAAAAAAGAAAAAAAAAAAAAAGTCACTTTTTAAAACAGCCTTTGTTACATTCTGGCTCTTATCTTTCAATAGGTTTGGAAAATATTCCCACGATGAACTTTCCATATTGGTGCCTTTAAACCAGTGCTGCAGGTACGTTTTCCCTCTGGAGATGTTTCATGGTTTGTACCATTGTTTCCACTAACAGGACTGGAAATGTTGAAGTGAATCTTTCCTTGCACAGAGCAGGAGATGGTGTGATCCTGCCCAGGGAGCCCTGAGCATTGTCCCTGCCACATTAAATGCTCTCTTGGGATCAGGACCTTGCAGGAACATGGCCAAGAGCTGTTGGGAGTGAAGCTTTAAGATAAAATACACATCCCATGGAAGTCAAGTGACAGAACCTCCTGTTCACATGCTTCTCCACAGCTTTCCTAGGTGCCCATGGCCATGGTTTTCAGCAGGGCAGGGTGACACTGAGGGTTCAGCTCTGCAGGGTGGGCTCTGTGTCTGGGGGGGCTCTGGGCAGCCCTGCAGGTGAGCCTGAGGAGCCTCTGCTGCTGTCACACACGTCCCTGCTCAGGGCATCCTGTGTCCCACGTGTCATTGCCGAGAGGGACACGGCCCTGTGAATGCTGCACCAGCTCCACTGCCCCATGGATCTGTGCTCCAGAGCCTGTGCACCCCTAAGGGACCCAAAAAATCAGTGCCTTGGTGACAATGCTCGTTAGGACAGTGACAGTGCCTGCTGTGTGTCATTTCAGATCACACAATAAGGCTCTTACACCATTAGTATAATCCTGGCTATAAACCTTTTAGCACTGTCAGACCAACAATGATGGAAATAACCAATTTTTACATTTCTTTTTTCCTTTTTTTTCCCTCTTAGAATCAGGAAATCCACCTATCTGCGATTACAGCTGTTAGCCAAGGAGGAATACAAGCTCAGTCTCCTGATGAAGGAATCTTTGCTAAAAGATAAAATAGCTCCCATCCTCTACCAGCCTCACTTGGAGGCCATGGACAGGCGGCTGAGGATTGTCCTCAAGGCTGTCAGTGACTGCATAGAGAAGGATGGGTATGACAACGTGGTTGAAAATGACTTTAACAAGGATGTTAACACTGTCACCACTGAGAGGTAGTGAAAAGGCAAGGCTACGTTTTTACCAGCCCCACCCAAGAAGATTCAAGGGAGAAAAAAAAAAAGAAATGAAAGGACAGCAAGAAGGAAAAAAATAATAATAATAATAAAAAAAAAAAGTCTTGCAAAAGACTGTGTATGCCACTTTGTGAATTCAGTGAATTCAGAAATGAGATATAATTGTTCCCAAAGTAGGTAAAGCGTAGACTCTGCAAAGGATTAGTTCATTAAGAAAAAAATAAGTCTAATGTGATGCTTTTCATTAGTTCCTGAAGAGAGATTATGAAAAGGTTCAGAAAATACTCAATCACTGACAGACAACAGTCTGATAGCAAAACACCTCCTGTCCTTTTTGTATAGAAAGGAGGCCTTTACTTAATATTTTGTATTTATATATGGTATATCTATGAAACCCCAGACCTACCTGCCAAATTTAACTAAGAGGGACAGCATAGTTTTGTGACTCACACTTTATTTGTGGTGATGGTCCACTTAGTATTTTTGTGTTAACCCTTTAAGTGCTCTAATCCACTGTATCTTATTTAAATTGAATGCTTATTTTCCCCCCAGCTACTCAGCATTTAAAGGGTTAAGGCATCATGAACTTTTAAAGGCAAAAAATAATAATAATTATAATGATAATGATAATAAATACAGGGGTTACCAGAAGGGAATTTCACTAATTGTGCTTTGACAGGAATACTTGAATGTTGGTTTTACAAAGTGATGTAAAATGACAAGTTGTACTATTTGTCCATAAGGAGGTGGCAGCTCTTATCTTTCTAGACTATCATAGCTGAGCTGCTACTTTTCAATTTTGCTTTTGATAGTTTTGTGTAAATATATACATATATGGGTCAAAAAAAAAAAAAAAAAAAAGCTGCTTTCAGCAGCTCTAGGCTTACTTTTGCAGCATTTTTGTGGAATTGTTTGCAACGTGGTAAAAGTGCAATAAAGATATGCAAAATGTGTAACCCTCTTGTGTGAGTGGAGTCATTCATCTTGCTCAGAGCAAAGCTCTGTGCACCAGCCAAGTGTCCCAGGAGTGGTTGTTGGAGCTGTCAGCCCCTTTTGTAGCAGCAGCAAACGGAGCTGGAGCAGGGAATTGGTGATTAATGCACACTGCATTGCCACTGAAGGCTGGGGTGTTGAAAAGGGTTAATCTTTCCTGTGAAAGCATTGTTTTGATTGTCATTTCAGCATCTCTTTCCCTTTGCAATTACAGCTGTAGGAACGAGCTGTGGAGCAGCACCTCTCAAAGATGATGCCTTGAAATGCTGCCCAGAGGATTTAGAAACACCAGTGCCTCTGACTTGGGCTGCAGAAACACTTGCACAGCCCAGAAAATCTCAGCCTAAATTAGCTGGGAACATGGCATTCTTATCCAAATAGCCTTGAATCATGCTCAGCTGCATTCATTTAAGATCTGTGGAGACTTTCAGCCCAACAAGCAAGCTATAAATCGAACACGTGGCTGTATTTGACTTGTGGAAACATGGTGTGGTACAGCAGGAATCCCTCATCACTCCTCTGGGTGAGGAGAGAATTTATTATGACAATGTTCATCACAACTATAATTCAAAGCTGCCACTTACTTCATTTGATGTCTTTTTTCCTAGGGATTCATAACCATATACTTTAAAAGCCAGGTAGACTAAAATGTAGGCATTTCAGCATATTAAAATTATGAATGAGAGGAAAAAGCTGCTATATGGGCTCATTCACTTCTTAGGTTGATATATTATCACTAAAAAACACATATCTTTTATATTTTATTGCCCATTTCTAATTCCCATGGCTCTCACATACACGGCATACAAAGACAACAGAATCTCTCAAACTGTGCAAGTGTGCATGAACTTGGAAAATTTCTGTTTTATCCCATGGCTTTTTTTTTTTCATTTTTGAAGACCCACTTATGTATGATGACAAGGATTTCTCTGCAACACAGCACTGGAAATGCAGTGTTCTCTCCCAATTAGCCAAAAAAACAACAGCAACAACAAAAAAAAAAAAAACCAAACTGAAAACAAACCATGGGATTATGAAAAGGTGAAATGGGTGATATTATCCTTGTTCAACGCCTGGCTATGGTTTTCCTGCTGGTGTAGTGTTTTCTAGAACACCATGAAATTGTGCCAGGACAGCAGAGGAGCTGGAGAATCACCTTCCCAGGGCAGCTGTGCTTTCTGCTGCTGGGATCAGCTCAGCAAACCTGGTTTGCCTCTGGAAGGCAGCACCTGGCAGCCTCTTTGTTCAGAGAGGATCAGATCAGGGAAGGTCTTGGCTCTCCTGGCAGGGTGGTTCAAGCTGAAGGTCTCTGCAGCCTGGTGCTGTCAGGGATATGAACTTTTATGGATCTGGTTCTGAATTTCTATAAGCAAAATTAGTAGTGTTTTTATAGATGAAGTGTTGTTTAGTATGGAATAAGCAGTGTGTGTATTGGGTTTAAAGAACTGAAGGTTGTTAATCCTTGTCACATTGTAAAGAGTTCTGAGGGCCTCCAGTTCCCTTCTTCTCCTGGACTTTGATGCTTCCCCTTGGAAGCTCTGTGCTACAGCTTGCTAGACTTATAAAATCTCTTCTCATTTCTAGTCTTAAATTAAGCACACAGAACAGCTTTTCCTTGGCATGAGACAGGCACCTTGGGTACCTTGGAAGGATGGAGGCACTGGTTCTCATGCTGGAGAGGTTTCCTTTCTTCAGAGCCATCCTCTGATGAAAAATTGGGCTGAATGAGCCCCAGGTGGGCTAAAGTGCAAGTCCAAACTCACTGCAGGGAGCTCAGAGATGGATGGCAAGAGCTGAGTCCAGAGCCCACCTGAGCTCAGGGTAGCTGAGGACAAGGCTGATGTGGAGGACATTGCAGGGGTGGAAGGGATGATTAATGAAGCAGGTTGTGGAATTCCTTCTCAGTATCTACCAGGAAGCTCTGGTGTGTTGGCATTCCTGCTGCCAGGCAGCTGGAGCTTTGACTCATGTTCATTTTCTACATTTTTGGGAAGGGAAAAGGATTATTGCCTTGTTCTGCTGTTCCTTTTGTATGTGGGCAGGGGTGAGTGGGCATGAGAGACAGAAAACTGGAGCCAGGGAGTAAAACTTGTGGCTCTGCCTTTCAGTTCTTGGGGTGACACAGCCCTGAGGATGTCTTTGTACAGCCCAGGGAGGGGCAAACCCCCACTTTTGGGGTGCATCTGCATTGCCCTGGGACACAGCTGGGCTGAATTCCTTCTGGAAACCTCTTGGGTCTTCCTTTAGGCAAAGGATGTTGCCATGTGAGTCCTGAAAGGATTGTCTTTGTGTGTTTGGTCAGTAATCCAGGAACTGAGGGGGATTAGTATGATTTGGTGTAACATCTCTTTAGGAGCCCTACGTATTTACCAGACAAAAATATTTGCTCTAGGAAGATAAATAAATGTCAGAATTCAATTGGTTTGTCTCTGAACCTCAAAAGTGGGCGTAGCAGCAGGGCCCAGACAATTAACACACTGAGAAGTCTGTGGTAGCCTGTCAGGGGCATAATGTGTTCAGCACAATAAATACAGTGAGCACAATAAATAACAGATAAAAAGAGATAATATATTTCTAAAAGCACCTAATTACAAGGGAATCTGACAGTGCAGAATAGCTTACCATATTCTCCTGAGTAATTCAGAGGAGAGCCTCATTTGTTTTTGTGGTTTTTCTGTTACTTAAGCATCAAAGAGAAATTGCAGGCAGAAAGCTCTCATTGTTTGAAGTAGGTATCACTGTTGTGATCAGCAGAGCCCGTGCTGTACACACAGGCTGGAAGCCTGAAGCAGATTGCAGTGTAAGCAGCAGCAGCAAGATGTGTTGTGTAGGAGGAGGGAAACTGGGATTTCAGCCTGACTGCTGCCCTTGGGCACTGAACTGAAAATGAACTTGTCTTCAGTGGGAGCTACAGGGAGAAGCATCCAAAGGGGGTTCTGGTTCCATCTGGTGGGGCTGTGCTTGGTGTAGGGCCCAGGGGACACCCTGCCATGCACTGCAGCAGTGGCATTGTCCCCTCTGTCCCCTGCCAGCAAGGGTCTTGTCACCTCAGCCTGAAAGTGCTGAGTGTCCAGCTTGGAGCTGGATACATTGGAGCATTGATAATTTGCATCCTGAGGGACCAAACCTTTCTTCTAGCACTGAGTGTATAACCACAAAGTTCATTTTCCAGGAATTATTCCAGCTATCGGTGGTTTCTATGGAGTTATCTGCCCATGATTGTTTATTTGGGGTTCAATATGCAGAAAAAAAATTGTACACAAGGAAAATTCTTTGGAAATTGAGTGCTTGGAGGAAATTTTGAGTGTTGTGGGATGAGTTTTCACGTGGAATTTCAAGTTATTACCATTTGGAAGCTGCTGGATTTCTTGAGAATAATATTTTTATGCTGAAAGTCTTCATAGGTAGCCTCCAGCCATAAGTCTGTCTGACCAGATCAAACTCAATTATCTGCTCCCTTCTACATTTGCATCAGTAAAGTACCACTTCAATGCTTTTGGGGGCTGGCTAGAAAAAAAAATTAAAAGCTATTCAATTTGGTGGGTCAAAAGACTTGAGAATTGAGGTCAGACAAGTTCTGGCCATGGTTAGAAATGAAGCATCAGCAAAAAGGAGGCTGTTGATTTGGCAGTGCCAATTCCTCTTCCTCCAGATCAAGGGCAGAGCAAAGATTTGTGTCTAGAAAAGAGCTGCTCCACCTTTTTAGGCATATTAAACACTTTCCAAGGTTTTCCATTTATGCAACTCTGATGGAATTACAATAACCAACGAAGGGGGTCATTGTAATTGCAGTTTGTAAGGGGTTTTGAGCAGGACAGGGGGAATGCTCACATTTGTATCCAATCTTCTCTATGAGGATTTAGGTCCTGGGAGATCAGCTCCTCCCTTTCAAATGCCCTTAGTGCACACTCAGCCCCACCTCCTGTCACAAGGAACTCCTGTTGTGCCTTGAGTCTCGCTCAGGTATGGGCCCAAACCCAGCAGCTTGCAGATGGAATTGGCAGCTGGAACCAAAGCAGAACATCTCAGAATTGGAGATGTCAGATGAGAGCACTCTCCACTTCTGTGGGTGTGGGAATCTGGGTCACGTTGTGCCTTGGCCACTGTAATGAACTGCATTGGGATCTCATCATAAATTCCCCTGACGCTTCTGGAAAGGTGCTGACTGACAGACACGTGCACAGAGCCACCTACAGCACGTGCTGCTTGACCTTGACATGACTTTAAAACACATCCCAGGGGGACTTAAGACAGAGAGTTTAAAATCTCAGCCCCCCAGCAGCTGGGGCTGTGCTAGCATCACCCTTGTGTCACCCCAGAGTGGGGCTGGAGCCTGCTGGAACCTGGTGACCCCAAACACCTGCAGTGCTCTCTGCAGCACCTGGGTGTGCTGGAAGTGCCACAAATCAACCTGCCTGCACCTTCTGGATGCACACAGAAGTGAGAAATGAGAGCTAAAGCTGTAAGCAAAATATAAGGAATGCAGCTGAGGGAGCTGGGGGAAAGAAACGACCCAAAAACAACAGAAACAAGCTGGTGGTCAAATCCATTCTTGTAAACACCAACACCTAAGCCAGGAGCAGCACTCATTGCTCTGATCACAGGCTGAGCTTTGGAGATGGAGGAAAAATCTGATTTGTAAACTAAGCAAAACTATTCCAAATTGCAAAGTGCCTCCCTTGAAGCTTTTCCTGGTAGTTCTTCACCATGACAATTTATGCACCAGGAATCTTTGTCACAGGCAGCATTTATAAAGAGCAAAGATAAAAGGCATTTGTGGTTTGTCCACTGAGTGAAGTTTGCATGGTTTTTTAGATCAAATCAGAACCCTTTCTGCTGATTTTTTTAAGCAACTCCTTCCTAATCAGTGAAGTCAGTGACTTTTAGAGAATTTAGGTGCATTATCTTCTTTCACTGCCCCATTTACAGATGAATGGTCTCTCTCATGTTCCCATGGCTTTCTTAGTTATAAGCTTTAATAATTTATTATTATTGTTTATCTTTTCTCTCTATTTCTAGATGTTTGCTTCACTGATTTGCACTGGATTTCCATTTTTAATGGTTGTGGGTTTTTTGCTTGAATAAACACCAACATTCATTATTTATAACTTGAGGCATCTATGACCAACTCTTTGCATTGTAATTAGGGCTTTTTTTTAAATGCTGGAAGTGAACTTTAGTCTCTAGTTTTGCAGCAAGTTCCTCACATTGGTTGTGCCTTCAGAGCCCTGACTTTGTGGCATGTCTGGTAGATTGAAATAGGAGCTGGTGTGATAACCCATGGAAGTGTTCCAGGCCAGGTTGGATGGGACTTATGGACCTGATCTGGGGGAATGTGATCTGGCAACGCTGGAACAAGATTATCTTCGACATCCTTTCCAACCCAAACGATTCCAGGATTCTGTAGTTCCTGTGAAACCACTTATTCCTTCTTAAATTTATCAGGAGGGATTGTAAATGTTGTTGGCACAAGCAACCCCCTTGCCTGGTGTGAGAAATAACCCAATCTGGTTGATTCAACACCTACAGGTCCTCCTGACCCCAGCTGTTATCTTGGCCCTTGCTCTGAGCCCAGTGTTTTGAGCTTCCAGCACTGCTCAAACACCAAAATGTTTGTGTGGGGTTGGTTCCTTGCTGTCCTGGAGGCTCCAGGAGCTGTTGAGAGCAGGGCAAGCAAGAGGAACCTGCTGGTAATCCTCAGGTTTGATGCAAGAAGTGGAAAGGTGCTCTTCTTTCAGGGGAAGCTCAGATAAGGTTAGAAAATGTGTGTCATGACTCATGTGTCAGTGATAGCCTGGAACTGGCAGTGGCTGAGTCTCCATCCCTGGAGGGATTTAATGATGGGGTCTGAGGACTTGGCAATGCTGGATTAATGGCTGGGCTCCATGATCTTTTCCAACCTAAACATTCCTGTGATTCTATAGCTCTAGTGGAAGGATTGGTTTGGTGGTGTTCAGGATGTACGGTCCCCACAGTGCATTTTTCACTTCTTAAACAGGCAATGGCAGAGCCATCCCATGAAGCCTGAAATTAGGAGTATTTTCCTCTTACAGGACCCAGTCTAGTGAAGTTAATGGAAACCTTGCCAGCTGTTTCAATTTTCTTTGGATCCAGCCTAATACAGAGCTGCCCATCTGAGCTTCTGAGAAACACCCTGGAAACAGGGATGGTAAAAATTACATGTTTTGTTTGACCTGGTGGTAGTGTATGTGGTTCCTGGTTAAAGAGTAATGCCTTAGCTGTGTACATGGGTTTCAGTTTTGCAACAGGAGAAAGCAGATATTCCCTACCAAGGAGGGAGGGTAAGAACTCAAAAGAAAAATATACAGACAACACCATCCTATGCAGCCTCCAAACCAGCTGGCAGGCTGCTGCATATTCATGACAGCATCCCACACATCCTCACCTTTATTAGAGCATCCTTCCCCAAGCCTGTGATGGTTGATTAGCATTTTCAGAGGTTCAGACTTTTTTTTTTTTTTT
>WEIU01003283.1:396504-488669 GCA_013389925.1 Aegithalos caudatus
TTTTTGCCTGGTCTCCACACTTTGCACCCCAGACTGAATGATTCCAATGTGGAGGATTAGCAATTTGCAGGGATGTTGCCTGCCTGACAGCATCCCACAGCAGCCTGGGAGTGCTTTGCAGTCCCCTCTGGTGCTAGGCAAGGTGGTGAACTGGCTGGTTAGACACTGCTCCAGCCAGACAACAAGCTTCTTATTCATTCCTCAGCCTCCCAGCCCCTTTGCAGCAATTCCACCAAAGCAGCACAGCGTGGAGCTGTGGGTTGTCTGTGCTATTTGGCCACCTGAGGCAAAGCTGTAAGGGACAGTGGTCTGTGGCAGCTGCTATGGCAGCAGTCCAGGGTAATTCAGAACCCAAATCACTTTCAAAAGTTGCATAAAACAAGGAAACTTAAATAGGAGCACTATTTAAATGAAGCCAGCCATGCACCAGCATCAGGGAGTTTTAAAGAGCAGCTCCTACTTCCACAGCTCCTGTGCTGCACCAGCACCCCCTGCTCCCCTATTCCCAGGCACACGTGGGTGTCCAGCTTTGGCTGGAAGTGAAGTCAATAGAAAGACTACAGCAATTATTCTGCTTCTGAATCACACCTTACCAACGTCACTCTGAGGAAAATATCATCTCTGTCAACCTGTTAGCAACACTGGTGGTACAAACACACCCAAACCCAAGAGCTGCTGATATTTTGTTTTTTTCTGGAAACCTCCTAATCACAGCATTCAGGGGGTGTTGGTGCACATCCTGCAGCTGTGGGGATGACATGGGGCACTTCCCATGGACCTAAATCCTGCTGCAGGAATATCCTCTAGGTGCTCTCCCGATGGGTTTCTAACACCTGAATTACTCTGGGAAATGATGTGTTTTTAGAACTATCCTCCAAGTGGTTAGAAGGGGAAATAAAAGCTTGTTATTTGGTTCACTTGAGCAAGAAAAGTTGTTTTCCTTTGAGGGGAGGATCATGCCTAAGCTCAGGACACATCCTGGAGTGGAGGCTGGTATAGGTTGTCCATGTCTGCCACTGTGCTTTGCACTTGGCTTGGTCTGTGAAACCATGACATGGCAAAAAATATTTGGAATTACAGCTGATGGCCCCTTCCCTGGCTGCAGCATGGACCTGGGGGGCACTGGATCCACTCCCTCCCCTGCATTTCTCAAGGCATGTGTCCAAAAGCATTTTTCTCTCTCTGTTTCTTTCAGGGAATGTACTATGGGGGAGCTGCATTTACTCTTTTTCTGCAACATGTTCTAATTTATAGGATGAGATTTGTGATAATTGAGTTCAGAGCTGAATGCTGAGCCTTCTCCATATCCCCTGGGTTATTCCTGGGAACAAGATGGATTGCCCAGTATGCTTCATGCAAAAAAATAATGAATGAATAAATAAATACATGAGTAACAGCATGCCTCATTTTGCCTATATCTTAGCAAGAGGCAAAGCTAATTCTTTAAGTATCAGGAATGTGGTCATTATGCAAAAATGACAGAGCAGATGCACATATTCAAAATAAGCATATTAAAAATCCCATTTTAGCTCCTGGAGGACAAGTGTAAGTGCAAAATTGGGTGCAATTACATTTCTCTTCCCACCTATGGTGTGTTCTCATTTGAATATGTATTTGTTTGAGCTGGATGCATCTAGAAGCATGGAGTTTCCTGTGATTGAAAAAGCAAATTATTATCACTACCAGCTTGTGATACTTTACATCAGAGCCTGGCTCCCAGGTTGTCAGAAGTCACTACAAAGGTTCTTTTTGAGTCCAGCTGGCTTTGCATGCAGGCAAGGGCTGCTCCCTGGTGCAGCCCATGCTAGGCACGTGTTAACAGCCACAAAAAAGAGCAGAGGACACAATCCAAGTGGGGCTGCTCCTCATAACTATCATTTAATCCAAGTAAAATGATGAACTGATAATTGGATGTCCTTGCCATGACTGCCCAGAGCCAGAGCCCTGGGTAGGGTCCCTTTCATGCACACAAATAAATCACACAAGGAGTCTGCTGTGGGCAAAGAGATGAATCTTTGACACGAGCACCAACAATAGTGGAAATCAGTGCTGCTCATGGGGCCATTGCTCCGTGTCTGACTGCAGAAATATGCTTGGAGCTTGCCAATGAAAGGAGCTGCTCTTTCCTACCCCTGCAGTAGCATTAAAGATTGTTGAAGTTCTGCATGCCCAGATTTATGAAAAGGCTCTGATGGGGAAAACCTGCCTGGGTCTAAGGCAGCTGCTTTAATAATGTACATGCTTCCCCTTCAGCAACATAAAAAAACAGAGGTGGAGATGTAAGACTGCACCCAGACAAGGACAGGGACATTAGGAAGAGACCTGGAGGGTGGACCCACCCAGGCAAGGAAGATGGACAAAATCTCCCATGGAAATTTAGCTGCAGGAGTTATCCTCTGGTACTATTTTTTCAATTGACAGTAAAAGTAGGATTTATCTCCCTAAATGCCAATTCCCACACTATCTGGAAAAGCCTAACCTCTTTTTAAAACTCAATGTAGATATGAGAATGAAGGCTTCATAGACTAAAAGTCAGATGAACAGTAAGGAAAAGGGCTTTTTTCTTCCACAGGGAAAAAAATGAATAAGAATAAGAAGGTGATGCTGAAAATGCCCATTAACAGAACTTTTTTCCTGACACGTGACCTTAGGATATTTTAACAGAGGATTCTGCTCATTCCTGTGCTCCAGCTGTGGTGCCCTGGCAGTGATGCTGCTGCCACTTTTGGGGTACCCCCCTGTGTCAGTGACATCTCACGTGCAGCCCTGCCCCATGCATGAGCAAGGTGTGGATTTTGTGGGTTATCTTCATTCCCCTTTTCACTGATCCCATCACCCCAATCCCAGAGGAGCAGGCAGAGCTCAGGAGCAGCCCTGCCCTGCCAGGATGAAAGCACAAACACAGCCTGGCTTCCCAAGCCCCATCCTTCTCCGTGACCTGGGGGAGCTCCAGCTCCTGCACACTTCAGTTCTGCTCTTGCAGCCACAACTCTTTTGCCAGAGGAAGGGAGATGCTGCCTGCCCAGTCAAGGTGCTGTGTAATTCATATCAGCTGAAAATCAAGCCTTGCTGAGCCAGGATTCATTGCAGTTTGGTGGTGCAGGTTCCCACTTGGCTCTATTTTTTCAGTCACATATTATGTGTAATCTGAAGCCAACGATTTTTTTCTCCCATTTCTTTTGCTGTACCAACAATATCTCCCTTACCTTTTCTCTCTCTTTCCCTCAAGCAAACAAGTTAATAACTACATTTGCTCTTAATTATCCCTAAAAAAAGTGCAGCTCCATGATTTGAGAGTTGGGATGTCGTTAATTTAATAAGAAGTGCGAAGTTAAAAGAAAAAAGCAGACCAAACAAAATGCAGCGTTTTGAATAGTACAATATTCAGCATCTGTGTCTCTAATTTTATGTCTGAAATGAGTGTTGAAACCAGGGTGATGGGCACCAGTGAGACAGTACAGCAGGAATGTTGGTTAGTTATGTGAAGAGAAGAATCTCTGTCAGATTATTCTGGGGTTATATCGTAAATATATCCAGAAATAACAGCAGACAAATTTAGCTGCAATTGTTAACAGAGAAACCTGTGTGGAATAGGGGGAAAAAAACTAAAAAAGCTGTGCTTCTGGGACTATTTTTATTTCTATAAAGAAGACTTTTACAAGATCTTTCATCCTCACCATCATACCAGAGGAAGGGTGTCTGCATTCCAAGGTTTAATGAGCAGCACTTTTGAATACTGCTGTGGACTTAGGGACCTTCTAATGAACATGGTGCCAGTGGAAAGCCACCATCATCCAAACTGAAGGAAAATATGGCTTAAATAACAGGAAATCTAATGTTCAAGACTGTGCCTGGGAAATACAAGAGCCCAGCCCTGTCACAGGACCATGAGGGTGACACAAAGTGCAACTCCAAGGTATTTAATTGGGGCTGGTTCTGCCCCATAAGGTGCCTGATGATTTGGGTGCCTGATGATTTGGGTGCCTGATGATTTGGGTGCCTGATGATTTGAGTGCCTGATGCTGCTCTGTCCTGGTTTGTACCTGGGCACAAATCCAGAGGGGATTTGTCAGAGGGGAGAGATCAAGGTGGCAGAAATCTGAGAGTCTGCACTCCTTCACAGAGGGTGAAAGGAGGAGACAAGAGTGCAGCTGAAATCAGTTTTGTAAAAGAAAATAAACCAAGATAGGTTTTTGGCTTTGTTTTTTGCAATCTATTCTTGATTTCTTTAATTAATTGGGACCAACAGCAGCAACACAAATAGAGAGGGTGGCATTTAGCTGGACAAAAAGCAAGATGGACTAAACTTCTAATTAGACCTCCTGTATGAAGACAAAAGATATTTTCTGAAATAGATAAATATTGTATTTTATCCATAATTAGGGCAGGTTATTACCCCAGAGGATTGTGAAGGTAAGAAGACACAGACAGGGAGAGAGGTTTTTTATAGCTGGGTTTTTTTAAGAGATTGTTAAAATTGTCACTAGAAATTTACTGAAAAAGACAAGTTTGTGGGCAGAAGAACCACAGAATGAAGGAAAAAAATGCCACAGGAAGGAAGAAGAGTAATTCTAGGAGTAAACAGCTACTTTTAGAAAATACCATCTGTCCTCAATAAGAATTTGCAATATACTATGACTCAAAAGATTTTTCCATTGAATTCCCGGCTTGGCCTTTGTTCCAAGTTGAAAAATCTTAACCTGACTTAGATAAGGTCACATCCCATCATTAATGCATCCCTTCATCTGGAGCCAAGGGTCACTGTGGAGGAAAATCTCCATTTCCAGAGCTCATCTCGACTGCTCCTGTGATCTCCTGGTGTCACTGGGGGTTCTCACCCCCATTTGTCCACCCCTGGCAAGGGACAGGACCTGTATCCCCTGGGAAGGGTGGGAATTAGCCTGGTCCCACCTGCTGATGCACGTGGATGATGCAGCAGCACGTTAACACCAGCAATCCTCTCACAGCAGATGCTAAAAATGTGATATTGCCTAAAGCCACAGCTGGCAGAACGTGGACAAGAGGCAGAGAGAAGGAGTGACCTTTGCCTTTTGGGTGGAACAGATCCTGGGATGTCCAAAATGCACGGAGAAATGGATTATTTTAGGTAATGGTAAGAAAAATACCTTCATAAGCAGCTTTGCAAGCCGTTTATATTCAATCTTCTAATTATCCACAAACACTGGAGGTGGGAAGTTGTCTTCTGAAATATGTTATTCTCCATCAAAGATTGTTTTCTTCAGGGTTTTCTGTGAAATCAGTAGGAAATCAGAAAATGAGAGGAAAAACAATTAATAGATATAAACATCAATCAAGTGGGAAAACAGGCCTAATGGATTTGATCCTTTGAGGGAAGGAGACAGGCTTTCATCCCTAAGTCCTAGGCAGCTCTTAAAGGATGAAGAACAGAGCAGTGAAGAAAAAAAGCAAAAAGCCAGACCCAGCTGAGAACAAGCATGGGACAACATGGGAACAAGCCATTTCTTTGACTGTCCCCAGATGGCCTTGTTAGGGACAGAGACTTTTCCCCTATATTTTCCCTGGAATGACTTCCCTTTGAATTATGAAACTGGGTTAGGGACAAAACCAAGCAGGAACAAAGAGCTGTGGTGGGTCCAGTCAGTGGAAGTGCCCCATGCCCTTGCAGAGGCAAGGAGGGGATTGTCACTGTCCCACCCTCCACATCTGGAGGGGCCCAAAGTGCTGGCGCCTCTTGTCACCCCCAGCACCAAAGAGAAGGGCAGGAATGCCTCAGAGGGGTCACATCAAAAGGCTCTTGTAGTTAATCCTGGCTTAATGTGGTTTTTAATGATGCCCTTTTTATCTGAATGTGAGAGGGGACAATGGATCCACAAGCAGAAAACGAGAATGAGGGTGAAAATGTTGATTTTGGATGGAAAATGAAGCAGCAGGTGCTGTTGCACAGTGTTGAGGTAGAAGTGACCTTGTCTGGAGATTGCTGAGCATGGTGTAACACATCTGGGACGTGAAGCTTGGCTGGTTCCTTTAACTCTGGTTTCACTGTGCTGGAACTTCAGTGTTTTCCATGAATTTCCCACCTAATTTATCCAGACAAACTTGTGATTACAGCTTTTTTTTCCATTTCTTTGTGTCAAGTCAGCAAGTCCTTCTCTGGAGCTCTGCTGCTGAGCAGCACTTTTCCCCACCAGTGGCTTTCTGGCTTTAAGAGGATTATTAGTGAAAAAAATATATATATACTCATTATGCTGATGTATTGGGCATTGCAATGAGTTTTCCAACACCAGCTGCAAACACTTTTTATGCTGGTGGCCACCCATTTGGACATCCCAAATCAGATGCCCATGGGAATTCTCCAGCTGCTTCCTATCAGCCACATCTGCTCCCCTCTTCCTGCAGGACTGGAATGGGGACACCCAGGACCCACCCAGGCTGTGGCTGTGGCCAGGGGCACTCAGCACACACACATGGGCTGTATTTTATATAAACACTGTCCCTCCTCCAAAGCCCTGCTCAGCACAGGAATCCAACCACGACCTGAACACCAGCACAAGGAACAAATGATGTCTCTCAGCATGGACAGAAAAGAGGGAGGGAACTTCAGGGAGCCACACAGCTCTCAATTAGCAGTTATCAGCAGCAGCTTCTCTAATTAATGGCTGCAGCTCACACTGTGCCTGTGTAAAAGGTGCAGGGGAGGTGCAAGGGAAGGTGCTTTGCCTCCCATAATTATTGTGGAGCCTGGAACAGTGGGGATCTCTTGTCAGAGTAAACATCTCAGTCCTTCCCCCAGCTCAGCTCTGTGCAAGCAGCACAGATATCAGCTGGTTTCAGGATAAACTGGTTTCAGGATAAACTGGTTTCAGGAAGGTGGAGCTTGGGCACCTCAGGGAGATGTGAGTTGAAAATTGTGTCTCCCTCCACCACAGATCTTTGGGCAAAAAAGGTGCAGGTAAAAATAGTCACCAGCCTCAAATTTGGAGATCTTGTCAGAAAAGTTGCTCCACCAGCCCCAAAAATGGCATTACTATGAACAGGAAGGCAACAATATTTCCCAATCAAAGCTGAATTTAATGAGAATTACAATCATTTCATGGCTGTTGGGGCACCTCTATTCTAAACCTTGCTTCCCTCTCTTTTTCAGTAAGTTCACTTAATTGCACATTCACTGCAAAGTAAAGAAAGGTTTTAAAGTACATTTACCTTGTAAAAATATCAAATCTTCTTTAGAAACGAGCACTGGTGAATTATGAATGAAGGCATGCAGTGCTGAAAGTCCCTGCTTATACATTTTTAAATGTAGCCTTTCACTTCTGATAATACTTTTAAAAACCCACTGGTCTGGAGCTTACATTCTATTGCAAAAAAACATCCACATTCTTTGCCACCACGTTCCCTGATCTGAAGGAGTCTCAGCTGCTCCAGTCCTGCTGTCCCCCTTGCAACCTGGAGAAGAGGCCAGCAGGTGTGGGCAAAGGTCACTTCAAAGGGCAGGAGAGGGACAATCCATAGGAAATAGCAATTGCAAACTGAGAGGAAAAAGTAAAGATTTCCAAATAAAAAATTCAAACCCCACAAAAATTAATTCAGACAAATCTGGGCAGAATGGTTGCTGGTGTGGACATGCACAACCCTTACCAAGCTTGAGATAAGAAACAAATAAATCCAATTACATGAACAAGGGGCAGAAGAAAACTTCCAGCATTTCCTTTCCTCTCATGCTCTGTCTCTATCAATCTTTCTTCAGAGTGATTTTCATCACTCCAGAGTTAAAGGCCAGGAGGGGATCTCAGACCAGATCTAAACCTGATCTAAACCTGACCTAGACCTTTCTCCTGTCAACATTTCACCCAGGATCCCCAGACTGGGGATTAGGACCCCATAATTCCATGGCCAAAGCAGTTACCTGAAAGGGCAACCACATTTGGTTTGAAACCTCAAGGAAATGACCAAGTGATTTGTTCCCCTTGGTCATTCTCCTAATTCCCTCCACTCAGCACCAGTGCCTGGATGTGTCACTTGTGCTGTGTCCCTCCTGACCATGTTATAAATATCCTGCAGTCCCCTTGCAGCTTTCCATGCAGCTCAGCTTTTTTCAACTCTGCAGTTCCAGTCTCTGCTGGGCTCCTCCCCAACCCCTCCATGCAGGAACAATCCCATCACAGGCATTTATCAAACCCAAACCTTCTCCTGTCTGCCTCCTCTCCACTCAGATCCCACCTAGGAAATTACCAGCTTTGTCAATTTAGCCCTTATGTAGAAAAGTCATTTTCTAATTGGTTGGCATGAATTATAGCCCTGTCCATGCATTTTATCTTCGTAGGTTTCTCTCTTCACCTCCTGGATGACAAAAAGTCCCAGGGGTAGGAATGGCTGGCCTGGTTCTCATACTGATGTGGCAGTAGCATCCTTGCAGTCCTGGACTTTACTGTGTTTAAGCTACCCAAAAAAAAGATTTCTCATGGGCCAGAGACTTCCTTGGCCACTTCCTCTGAGATGCTTAGTGGTGAGAATAATTAAATCTCATTTTTTCTCTAGCAGATTATTTCTAGTTTTCCTAGCTGGATGGACCAGGAGGTAACAGCCAAGCCCGTGTGAGAAGAGAGTGGCTTTCCAAATACAGAAATTTTCTTCTGGATACCTCCCCCTTTCTCATGGCAGCCTCAGCTTCAGTATCTCCATCTAATATTAGGCCAGTGATGTTGCTAGGATATTGTTTTGGCCTGAAAACAAATATCTTTTTTGTTTTCCTTAGCCCTTCCTGCTCTAGATTTCTGGATATATATCTCCAGCTCATTCATTTTCTGTACCAAATGGCTGCTGCCCATCCCTGCACACATTTTCCCATGTGGTGCAGGTTGTTTTTTTTTTCACTCCAGCTGGTGAATGTATTTCATCAGTGGATGGAAAGCAGGCTTCACCTCAAATTGCTGTCTTCTCTCTTAGGTGGATTTTTTTGCATTTTAAGAATTAGCATATTCCCATTTCCTTTCCTTTTTCTTTTGGTTTTCCAATCAGTTCCACTTGACAGTGATTAGCTCAGTGAAATATCTCCTTTGCAGCACAGCATATACACTACTGGCTTGTTCACTAAACATTTGCAGTCAGCAGCTTGTGCTTCCAAGATACAAATACCCAAAACAATTAAACCAGGTTTCTAACTCAGGTCTGTGATTATTTCCCAGTCTGACCTCCAAAGCACATTACATTTCCTTACACAGACTCCTGGTTTAAAGGAAAAAAATAACAAAAAAAAATCATATAGAACAGCACAGGTAGAAACTTAAAGTGCAAAATGTCTCGAGGCACAATAGAGTAGAGGGTACCAGGTTTTACAAAATATGCATAAACCAGGTGGATCAGGCTCCCATCCCTGCACTTAAGGGAATTACCAGCAGTGCAGTGTTCCAGCTCCCAGCCATTGGCAATATGCCCTCCTGTAAATGCAATTAAAAAAATCTCTGCCCAGGAAAAAAAAAAAAAATAAAGAAAAACCTGTTACCATCTTTTCTCAAATTTTTTATCAGACTGCACCATCTAGAGGGCATCAGCAGCAGCATCACCCAGCTCAGGAGGGTGCAGTGATGGGGATATTCTTTGTCCCACTGCACAGAAAATACCCCCATGTCCCTGCCATAATCAGGGCAGCTCTGCAGGAACACACTTTGCTGAAAATGTTTTCCTATCTTTGTGTGAATTGCTGTCAAGGTGAGCTGAGGACGTGACCCTGACCCGTGGCCCCACACCTGGAGCCAGCAGCTGTGTGTGTGCCCTTATTAAATTCACATTAGGCTTGGTAGTGAGCTCTTATTTATTAAGAGAGGTATTTCCTGGTTTGCACTGTGACATCTGATAAATCAAACCATTCATCAGTTTATTTAGCAGGTTGTTAACACACAGGACAGTGGCTCAGCACCAGGTCCTGCCTTTGGGTGGCAACATCCCCTGCAGTGGCACAGGCTGGGGCAGAATTCTTGGGAATGCCCAGTGGGAAAGGACCTGGGGCTGCTGGGCCACAGTGACTGAATCTGAGCCAGGGATGCCCAGGTGGCCAAAAATGCCAAGGGTACCTGGCCTGGAGCAAGGAGCATCACCAGGGGATGCAGGGCAGGGATTGTCCCTCTGTGCTGGGCACTGGGGAGGCCACACACCAAATCCTGCATTGAGTTTGGGGCCTCCCCCATGACAAGAAAGACATTGAAGTGTTGGAATGTGTCCAGGAAACAGTGGAGCTTGGAAAATCCAGCAGTCTCTGCCTCCAAAATGCAGGTCAGGGTGATGTCTCAGACAGCCACTAAGTGATGTGTCCAAATTCAGCTTTCCCATCAGCTAATAAAGAAATCATCAATAATAATAATTCAGTAACAGTCTCAACTGCTACAAGAACTGTTTGAACTAAGCCTAGAGATTGAGGCAAGAAACTTCCTGATGCACAGATAGACCTTGTCTTCATGCAATTCTCATTTCTCATGCAATCCTCATTTCTCATGCAAGCAGGCCAACAGTGATTGGTTGGGAGAAGAAAAAAAAATGCAAAAATAAATGGCTAGAACAGTGCTAATTACCTTCATTTTGCACTTCAACAATTTTTAGCAACATTCTCCTCCTTGCAAGACCTTGATCCTTCCCCTCTCCTCAGGGGGTACAGCACAGAAGCTGAGTTAAATCTTTCAGTGGGTTTTACACAAAAAGCTGTTGCTCCTTGGCTGTCCAGGGTGGGGGGAAGTTATGAATAAGCACCAGGAGGGTTTTTTAGGCAGCTGTGCTTAGCAAAGGGCTCTCTAATGGCTTCAGTTCTGCTCCTGTGTAATGAAACTGAGCAAGCAGGATCTGGGGTCTTTCCCTCCAAGGGATTAAGAGGGATTTGATCCTGAGCAGTGAACAGCAGCTGACCTGAAGGAATATCCAGTGAGGGACCCTCCTCTCTTGCTCTGCATAAGCACAGAGTAGGAGAAAGCTGGAAGGGAGCCCTGCCTGCCCAGGGCAGAGAGGGGCACCGGGCTCTGCATTCCCTGCCAGATCCCAGTGCTCCCCTGGGAGCATCCTGGCACCAAGGCCTGGATAGCTGAACCCTTCCTGGGGATATTTTTGTGGGGACAACCTGTTCCAGTGTCACAGTGCTGCCAGTTCCTGAGTGCAAGTTGATGATACAACTTGAAACCCAATTGCCTCTGATGACCTCATGCAATGCAGGTTTTTTTAGGATGATTTCATTAGCTCCACTGGATCAGCTTCCTCAGAATGGACAAGTTGGTTATTTCTTCTGAATTCTGAGCATTTCCAGCAGTTCAACCCCTTTGATTTGTGTTCAATAACCCCCAAATGGATAATCAGGTGTCACTAATTGCTGTGCTGCTCCCATCCCATCACTTCTCCAGCTTGTGCCATGTGAGCACCAGGACATGGGGGAGCTGATGCCAGAGCAGGGGAACAGGATGAGGAATCTCTTCAGCAGAGTGCTCCTCCCCAAAGGTGTTATCCTTTCCTTAGACACCTCCAGGAAATTCAGAGGTTTCCCAAGCTACCTCTCACCTGGTGGCAAAAATACACTGACAAGCTGCAGGATAGATGTTTGTGAGACTCAGATTGCTGCAGGATGAGAGGTTTGTAAGGCTCAGATGGCTCAAACAGCTTTCCACTGTCCTGAGGAAAACTGGGGACATCCCTTCAAACTGGGGAATGGTTGCTCTTCTTTGCTTCCAAATAAAGATTAAGTTCTAAACTGCCCAAATCACTTCTGAATGCACTGGGGCTGGAGCCAGGCAAAAAGCTTCGGATCCAGACTTCAGCAACCAAAAATAACCTTGGGAAACAATCTTCTAAACTCCAAGATTTAATTAAGAACATGTCCATCCCCACTCTTATTCCAGGGGAATGAATCTAAATACATCTCTGGCTCTCTGCTCAATGCTGTTCAGCTCTGTACCAAACAAACATAGAAAGCTGCAATGCCTTTTTTTTTTTTTTTTNTTACCCACAAAAGAGAGAAATCTATAGGCCATTAACCACAAAAAAACTGAGATGAATTCTGCACGCTCCAAATTTAGAGGGTTTTGGGATCCAAGATTCCTACTGAGTTCTATTTAAAAAGGCAAATAAGAGTCCATGATTCAGATAGTCTTTCTACAATCTCCTCATCCTAGTGCCTGATTTTTACTTGTGGGATAAAATGAACAAAAAGATGTGCTCCCTCCCAAGCTCAGTGAGTGCAGAATAGCTCAAAATACATTGTATGACCCATTAAAGTCCCGTGCTCCAGTTTTCTCAACTACCAGGGCACAGTGATGCACTGCCAGCAGATCTCTCTGCAGCACATGCCAGAACAGGATTCTCTGTTTATTTTAAGTGAAAATTTGTCTCCTTTCTATCCTGCTCCCTAGAAACCCTTTTCCCACCCTATGTCCTTTGTCAGCAGCAATGCATCTGAACAATTTTCAGGATTGTTTCTGTTTGTTGGCTGCTGCCACAGCACAAAAGACCTTTAGCAGCCCAGAGCCCCATCTCAGGTAGCAAAGCCTCAAGTCTTCCCCAGCCTTGCTGAGTAAATCACACAAGGGCCACCAAACCCAGCTCAGTCAGCCAAGAGGTACTGGATGCTCTTGGAAAAGGCAAATTGCAGAGCAGAGTCACTTGTCCTGCAGATCACTGCTTGTCATTTCAGCATGGGCAGTGTTTCATGGGTGGAATAAAATAGGAGATATGAAATAAAATAATCAGGACTGTCTTTACCATTGCTTCCTTTCAATGGATGCAGGATGCTGGGCAGTGGCAATACAGAGAGAGTCATTACATTCTCCATCAGAATCTGAGCATTTAAAATCCCTTTTTTATGATTTTGACTATTGCTTTGTTTTCCAAATTGGTATTTAAGAACAAACAAAAAAAATTAAAAAAAATTAAAAGGGGTGAGTTTGTCAAGACTCCCAAGCAAACAGTGGTTGAAATAATCCTGGTGTCTCACCTCCACCCACTGACCACCCTGCTGAGCACCAGCCTACAAATGTTAACCCCCCAAGTTCCTCCTTCAGACTATCATTAACAACAGCATCTGCAATTAACTACAGATACATCCCTTGTTGTTTCCTGTCACTGCCTTTGTCACCACCCACACAACTCCTGCTCTGCCCCCATTGCCCCCAGCAGCTGCCACGGTGTCAATTCCTGCAGGGCTCTGTTTTCCAAGTGCAAATTTTGGCTGTTTGGGTGCCCTTGGAGTTGTGGCTGCAGGCTGTGCTGTGGGCAGCAGAAAGGGCACAAGAAAGCTCTGTTGCTGGTGGAATTTCATGCTGCAAAATACCTTGTAAAATATCCATTTCACACAGAGCTGGGCTGCAGCTGTAGGAAGAGAGGGCTTGCTTTACTTTGGGGGCTACTTGCCGCTGTTGGAGCAGGTGAACACAGATGATGTTGGATTTAGGAGTATCTTTCACATGGTAAAAGTGCTGACTTGGCCACCCTGTGATTTCCCAGATCCTATTTTTACTTTTTTTTTTTAAGTTTTGGATCTTACACAGCCGGATACAGAGTCCCTGAATTCTTGAAGTTTCATAAATTTCTGTTTGCCTGGAAATTCACACCAGCAGTAAAATACAATAAATTGTCTTCTATTATTTCCTTAAAAGCATTCTATCCAGAGCTCAAGAATTAGGACCATAATTTCTAAATTCAGAAGTCCTAAGAATTATTCACAGGGATAGAGGAGTAACTTAGAAAATAAGGAAGATACTAAAGAAAAACAAACTACTCTCACAAATACTCATTAACAGGGAGATGTGCTTGTGAATAAGCAGTCCTTCACTTGCACACAGCCAAATGAGTTGCTGAAGAAAGAGGTTAGTCAGAAAACACACAGGATTTGACTCTCAAATAACAAAATCTACTTTTAATCAAGACCTGTGGTTTACTGGGAACTTGCCTATATATTCCTAAAAGTGCCGTGCAGCAGATTAATGGGAAGAAGCTGAGCTTCCATTAAAATCCTTGGCTTCTTGAAGGTCCCATTTTGTCATATTCAGCTGACTAAAAGACACTGAAAATAAGAAACTTTCAGTGCTACAAGTTGGCTTCAGCCACTTTAAAACCCCACAGACATTTCAAACTGAGTATCTGATGAAGAAAAATAATCTAAGCTCAAAACATAATGAGAAGAAGCAGAAACAAAGCTGGTTTATATTTAAATGGAGAGCCTTTTTATTACACTTAAGCAGCTCAAACATAAACCATGGCTTCCCAAATGGGCACACAGCAAAGCTCCCAGCCTTGCTGAGGACAGCAGCACTGAGGGCTGGCACTGATCTACAAACATTTTCACCTGAAACCACTGATGCTGAGGTGGCAGAAATCAAAGCTTCTTTCTCCTTACACTCTGTTGTGTGCATCAAAAAGCCTCTCATGAGATGAAAAGGATGGAAAAGGCAAGGAGGGAGGTTACAGCTCTTCAAGGAGCCATCAGCAGTAACCTCAGAATACAATGTTAACTCTGGTTCTCTGCTGCCAGTGGCTTTCATGGCATGGAAATCCAAATGCTTGAAGGATGATAAACAATGTACTGTGAATGATAATTCTAATTCAGAGGAAGAGAAAGCAGTTTATGTCTGGCTTTGAGGAAAATGTAATCCCATGTCCCTGACACATTAACCATCAAGTGTTTATCCTGGAAGGAAGCTGAATAGTTTAATTGGTATTAAAACATGAACTATTTTTTTTTTTTTTTCAGAATGGAGAAAACTCTTGATAATTGAATTTACTTACAGGGGAAAATACATCACATCAGAATTATGAGTGAGGAGGGGTGAGTTATGCAAGAAAATAAATCATTTTGGTAATGGTGAAATATTATTATCACTTGGTAATTAAGACTTGGGAATCAGATTACAAAGTGTGACCCTATTATAAAGATGAGTATTGTGGAAAACTGGACTATCCTGGGAGGTTTGTGCAGCCACAAGTTGCACCTTTTGGAGAAATTTGAAGGGATTATACCTGAAGAGAAACCACTACATTGAGAACCTGGGGGGGAGGTGGTGTTCCTGCCTGCCATGCCCTTCCTCTAAAGAAATAACAGCACTTTCTTTGGGGCCAATTTCCAGTTGTTTTTGCCCTGCCAGTTTGATCTGCATTGTTTTGGGATTGTTCATGCAGCTCCCAGAAAACTTCTGCGTGGGAGAACTGTGAGTAAGTGAACTGGAATGAATTACTACTTTCAAAAGAAAATAAAATCAGCAAAACACAAGAGCCCTGCCTCTCCCTGTCCCTCCTGTTCCCCGAGGTGCAGGGTTTGTAAGAGTTGAAGGTGTCAGCAGGGCACAGAAAGGGGCAGTGGATTCCCACCCCCTGCTCAGCCTTGTTTGCCTTGTATTTGTCCATTTTGTCCACATCAGATGATAAAAACTCCCAGATCCTCTGAAATGTGTGCAAGGCAGATGGGAAGAACAGTTTTGAATTAGTTCAAATTTGCTGTGTTTTGGATCTAAGTGCTTGTGTGACCTCCCAGAAAAACCCCTTTAGCCAAAGGACGTGTGGCAGAGAGCTGACAGAGCACCACACACCCAGGTCTGGCCCTCCAGCCCCTGAGGAGCCCCTAAATATTGAAATTTGTGTGTGTGAGCATCACTGATGGCCCTAGGAAAGACACACTGCCTGTGGAATCTGACAGGAATCTCTGAGGGATGCTGGTGCCACAACAGCAGCTCTTTGCTCAGTTGGGAATCTCTTCCTTGGCTCCTCCATGCCTGGTTGACTCTTGCCCTTTCTCCTCTGGAATAATTATGGTGGCTGAAAATAAATGTGTGGGACAGCTCATGCCAGTTTCCACAATTTAACAGCTCATGGACATTTGTGTGGAAGTGTGAGCCAGGATGTTTCTAATTCTCCTAATTCTCTTGACAAAATGGTTTTATAAATAATCAGGCCTTAATTGTGTGATTCCAGTTAATGCAGAGGGAGTTAATTAACATCTGGAACAAGTTTCCTGGCCCGAGTTATTGGCTGTGTCTGGTGCAGAATTCCAACAATGTATGAAGGGAGGCCAATGGCCAAATGATCCTGGACAGCTGGAATGAGAAATGACCAAAGAAGCTCGAGGTGAGGCAGCTGTGCCAGGCTCGTGGCCATTGCTGGTGAACAAGGCACAGAGTTGGGGTAGGAATGTTGTGCCAGCCCAAGAGGAGCTCAATGTGGCACAGAATGGGCATCATCTCTCACCTCACCCTCATTCCAAACCTTCCAGCTCCTCCTTCTTCACTCCAAAGCCCCGTGGATCAGGATTTTGGAGGCTTTCATAGCTGAGGCAGGAAAAACCCCACTGACATAAAGGATGGACTGCACATTAAGAAGAAATGCTTGGCTGTGAGGGTGGTGAGGCCCTGGCACAGGGTGCCCAGAGAAGCTGCCCCATCCCTGGGAGTGTCCAAGGCCAGGTTGGACAGGGCTTGGAGCAACCTGGGATAGGGGAAGGTGTCCCTGCCCATGACAGGGGTGGAATGGGATGAGCTTTATGGTCCTTTCCAACCCAAACCATTCTGTGATTCCTTCTGGTGCAAGCTTGCACATCCCTCCCATGTTTCTATCTGCAGTCTCAGAGACAGGGATTTAATTTTGTGCTGCTAAGGAGGAGAAGAATGCCAAATCACAGGCACACAATCTCTGAACCTCTGCCTCATGTATCCATATCAAAGGCAGAAGCTGGGATGTGTCCTTTTAATCACCCACATCCCTCCAGCAGAAAGGTGCTGGGCAAAGCAAGGACAGAATATAAAATTTTAATGGTCCTTTTGGGTCAACCCAAACAATCTTGTCCAACCAAAAGCGATTATTTGTTTATTTCCCAATTATTTCTAAAGCTTTTTAAAATATCTTTCCATAACATTTGGGGTTAACTAGAAAATGTGTTAAAAATACTCCAGAATTTCACTGAATAAGTGTCTACAAGCTAGAGACTCATCCACATTCCCCCTCCACTGCCTCTGAATTCATGACAGCAAATAAGTCACAACACAAGAGTAGGTAGGAAAACTGACTTTTCACCCTGGAAATCCTCTTTTTCCAATTTTTTTTTCCACAGCTGAGACTCTTCAGAACTGGATTTTCACATATTCCTTGTGAATCTCCTGATCCAGATAGGGCAGGGATAATATATCTGAGTGTCTGTGTCTGCTCACTTATTTCCCACCTCTGATGTGATGAATTATCACTGAAGGTTCCTTCTCCACGTTCCTGTTCTGGTAGAAACACGTGCTGTGTTTTATGCATGAGTTTTACACTGCTGCAGCTAGAAGGCATGCAGATGAGGAATGCTTCTCCAAATAAACCCCCTGGCTAGGAAATATAAACAATTCTCACTGAACTCCAGCAGAAAACCACAAATTGCGGTGGAAATTTTATTTCCATCAAGTCCTGCATGAGAACACAAAGGAGATGCAGAAGGGAAAGGAATTCAGCTGATGGGTGTGGGTGAAGCAGGGAGAAGCTTAGGGAGGAATTCAGGTGGACAGCATGGCAAGCCTCATGCTTTTTCCTAGGAAAAAGGGTCACAAATGCCATGAGATCTCTCACAGGGAGAGGCAAATACCCATCCAAGTTTGGGGAAATCTCCTTCTCCTCGTCCCATATCAAAATATCTGGGAGAAAAGTGCATAAGGTCCTGCATTCCCCCATTCTCTTCTTTACCAGAGAGAGACAGATATTAAAAAGTGCTGAAAAGAAAGCAGTTTGCTGGTGATGTAGGTTGTTGTTGAGGGATTCAAAGCCTGCTGAAGGACACCACTGGTTTGCACTGATTTAAACTGAAAGAGAGTAGAATTAGGTTGAATAGAAGAAAAAAGCTCTTCCCTGTGAGGGTGGGGAGGCCCTGGCACAGGGTGCCCACAGCAGCTGTGGCTGCCCCTGGGTCCCTGGAAATGTCCAAGGCCAGGCTGGACAGGGCTTGGAGCAACCTGGGATAGAATGAAATGATCTTAGAATATCCCCTCCATTCCAAATAATTCTGTGGTTATATGATAAATTTAAAAGGTTTGGAATAAAGCCCTAAACTGAAACCAAATCTGAGAAACAGCAGAAGGAATTGTGCTTACTGGGAGACACCAGTCTACACCAGTAAGAAGATGGAATGCCAGCATTCAGTCCTAAACTCTGAGGTTATTCTCTTGTCCCACAATGAGCAGTAATTCAGCCCTGTTTGGATTTATGGCTTGTCTGAATTTCCTGTACAACTTCCATAATCTCTGTCATAATTACAAAAATTGCAAATAACTTTTTAATATCAATGTTTAAAAAAACTTCGTCAAATCTTTCACTTTTATTGCCTATTTACTATCTCAAATCAAATGGTTTACAACTTTGTGTTCTGAAAATATACAACATAAGAAAACACTAGCCTGACAAAATTATGCTTTTATGACAATGACAGAGGTGAGTTATAATTGCTCTAGTTAAACTGTAATGGCTGCACAGATGCTGGGAAGAAAACTATTGTACAACATGTTCTGCCACCATAAGCATGGCACCTGCTCACTCCACCACAGTACATACAAGGGCATGTTAACATTTCTTTATTAATATTATTCCCAAGGATTCTAATTGGACCATAAACACTCACTTGGGCATAAAATATCGACATGCAGGCTTTAAAAATAACCTTGAGAAATGTCCCACCAGTTTTGCATACATGGATTTCAGAAGCAAGTTTATGAGAGATGGAATATAATTTGTTTCTGATGTTGTAGGACTCAGAAATGGCTCATGTTCTTCTTAGGGTCTGTATGGATTTGCAGCAGGTGGATGTAGTGATATTTACAGAAGCAGAAAGCAAACCCCCCAGCTCTCAGGAACTGCTAATATCTATCCTCAGGTGATGTGTGACACAAGTGGCAGTGCCAGGACTTTCCTGTGTCCTGCCAGGCTGCCCCTGCACCACCCACCCCTGGGTGCCCCTCACTCCTGAGGTGATGCCCAAGGACACCAGACCATGGTCTGGCTCCTTGTGCTCAGTTTAGCCTCACAGACAAACTGCTGGGATGGAAATTTAACCCAAGTGTGTTTCCCACTGGAATGGGTGAGGAACAGCGTGGCCACGAGCTGTTAATGCACACTGCAGATGTGCTAGAGATGGACAAGTGGGTTACACTCAGCCCTGCAAGAAAATACAGGAATAGAGAGAATGAATATTACTACATGCATGACACTACAGTCATTTTCTCTAATTCCCATTACAGAAAACTTCACCTACTAAATGCTGTCAGAAAATACGTGAGGATTTTGGTCAAAGTGTGCTGTCTGACTTTTCATAAGCCAATTTTCATAAATAGAATACAAAGAACTGAAAAAGGGGTGCTTACAAATTGGGTAAAAGCAGTCAACCAACCCAGTTCTGCTTTTTGAAATTGTTATAAATCCGAAGCAAGACCTTTTTTAATCTTTAGTCTGAGTAACTGGAATTTTAGTGAGGTAAAACACCTCCAAAGAGAAGAACCACTGCTAAAAATCAACGTGTACATCTACTTGTGTCTCAAATTTCATGGGGTTTATTGAGGGAGAATCTTCTCAAATCTGTGACATGGCTTCTTTACTTTAAACCTTCTAGTCCAGCTGGACAGAGTATGAATGAAGATCAGACATTATATATTTCATTTTCCTCTGCTGAATCTCCTCTCCCTCACTCAGTATGAAAGCCCTGCTAATGCCTAAGGCAGCAGTAGCTGACCCTTTGAATTAACACCTCCTCTGCAGTGGATGCCTCATGCATATGCCTATTGATGTATTTTAGAGTGGAGATAATTTTTTATTTTGGCTATCTGCTCTGGTTTAACAGTCCCAAGGAAATACCTCATCTCTATGTTTTTTCTCATGCCATGTATCTCCCCCTATGCCCTGATATAATGTCCTGTTAAATTCCTTCTTATGTCCATCTTTGTCAGAACTCTAGGAGCCACTAAAGCATCATTTTAAACGGCTCTTTATCACTGAGATGAATTTCCCCCTAATTGTATCTTTTAACTCCAAAAGGGGTTTGGGGACATACTTTGTATGAAAGATGCTACAGAAAACAAAAGTTGCATTGCTAGTGGTTCTGCTTTTATATTCCCATCCAGGGAAACTCTCTGCACGCCAATTTGCTTTCTCTTTTCCAAAACCCATTTCCTCCTGGGGCTATTTCCTGGGACAGAGCTGTCTTCAAATAATTTAATTATCGTGTGGCACACACCTTTTAAGTCCTCCCCCCCGCGAAATGGTGCGTGATGCCTTTGGTTTACATCACTTGTTGGAAAACACTCCAAAGCACTGAAAAACTATTAAATTGTTACAGTATTGGATGCCAACACACAGGGCTATTAGTCTAATTCATCCTTCAGATCAAAGCCCACACAGGCAGCTCTCCTGCCTACAGCTATTTTCCTTTTACTTTCCTGCTTGACAGTAGTCCCTCATATCCCTCTGTTCTACTTTCTTTGAACATACAGATTTTCCTTTAGTCATGGAAATATAATTTATGTCTATTATACTGCATTATAGATTGCAGATCAGGACAAGCGTGCATTACCGCCTGGAACCGTCTGTTTATTGTACGTCGGTTTTCTAAAAATAAATAAATAAGGAAACCACCCTGCTCCGCCGGGGAGACAAAAAATACGGAGGGGGAGCACCCAGGGGAGCCGCGCTCCGTCCTCAAAGTTTAATTTCCAAGTAGAGACCTTGGAGCAGGATTTATGAACATGGTTCCGTTTGCTTTTGTCACGTTGTGGATGCGGCGGGGGGAGAGCCCTGGCCCCTCTCCAGCCTGGACCACCCAGCGAGCGCCGCTCCGCTACCGGCACCGCGCATCCCGGTCCCGGGGCTCAGCCCAATATCCCAGCTCCAGGAGCTCCCTGCAGCCTGTCCCTGCCACCCCGCTGGGGGAAACAGCAAAAACAGCGATAACTGCACCCCCCCCCCCCAAAAAAAAAAATAATATCCGAACAGACGGGCTGTCTGGGACGCGAGAATTGCAAAAAAACAATCCCCACCCCATCGCGGAGAGTGTGTGTGTGTGTGTGTGCACGGAGGAGAGGGAGTGTGAGGAGGGGGGAGAGAGGGAACGAGACAGACAGAGGGGAGGGAAGAAGGGAGGAGGGAGTCCAAGCTCTGAGAAACATCACTCCATCTCTCTCACTCCACAGGAGCTGAGCCAGGAGCAGGACGATGTTTGACAACACGCAGTACCCCTATAACTGCTTCAATTACGACGGGGATGATTATCCTACCTGTAGTTCTGACGAAGAGAAAAAATTCACCAGACCGGCGTACAGGTAAGAGGAAGTTTTTCCAAGTCCTCCTGTCTCTGGTGAGGTTTCTGAGCCCTGGGCTGGTGGGATCACAGCTCTCAGGGGAGCAGGGTGTGTGTGATGGGTCTGGCCCTGGTGCAGGCAATGCAGTGGGCAAATTTCCCCCCTTTCTGTTCATGATTTGTTTCCTCTCATGAGGGGTCACAACAACTCTGGCATGCCCTTAAGCCTCCAGATCTTAGACAGTCTCCAATCTCCAGGAGCCCTGGAGAAGGGAAATAAATGTTTCAATGTGCCAAGGGGTGAATAGGATGCAGAAAGCCCCGGTGTGGTGGGAATAGGTGTGGTGTAGATGTTCCCAGGGACACCCAAGGTCCTTTCCATGAGCTGGGTTGATCTCCAGTGACAGTGACTCCGAGCCTGCTCTGTCTCTCTGCAGCCTTCCTGCTCAGGGAAACTTTCCAGGAGGAGTTGGAGAGGTGTGGGACCCTGTCCTCTGCTCTGAAGGCAGCCCTGGGGCCTCAGTGCCTGGCAGTGACCCCTCGGTGTCACCCGGGGCTCCTGGGGGGTGACCACACTCAGGACTTCTCCCTGGGACACCTGGGACACATCCACTGGGGGGGATTTTGGAAGCAGGATATAGGCACACACCATGTGGTCCTAAAAACTGACTCTGTGAGTAGGGTGATGGTGTAACAGCAAGTTTTCCTTTTTCCAGCTACATTGCCTTAATTGCAATGGCCATCCAGCAAAGCCCTTCAAATAAAGTCACCCTCTCTGGCATTTATGACTTTATAATGAAGAAATTTCCTTACTACAGATCAAATCAAAGAGCCTGGCAGAACTCCATCCGACATAACTTATCGCTTAACAGTTGTTTTGTGAAGGTAAGATCAGTTATTGTGTATTTACACACACACTGTGCATGGCTAAAAAAAAATATAGGCAGCAATAATCTCATCACTAGGAAAGAAGGGAAACAAACAGCTGAGCTGTAAATCACTTAAAATCTCTCTGAGTTGTCAATTACAGAGATCAGGAATATATCCTTGTCTGATGTATGCTAATAGATAACAAATTGAAGAGGATGGGGCTTACATCTTACTCATATCATGACAGAGAATAGGCTTAAAAGTCTTGTCATATGTGTTTACACCATTCTTAAATGTAAATGAATGCAGATGCTAAACAGCAGCATCTGTAACACATACAAACACTGAACTGCCTTTAAATAAATACAGGTTCCCAGAACAGAAGGGAATGAGAAGGGGAAAGGAAACTATTGGAGCTTTGCAACAGGATGCGAATCCATGCTGGATCTCTTTGAAAATGGGAATTACAGGAGAAGACGGAGGAGGAGGAACGTGAAAAGGGAGCACAAGGAGCAGAGGCCAAGCAGTGTGAAAAGCCCTTTGTCCCCCAATATCTCTCCTGTGGACTCTGCTTTGAACAGCATTTCCTCTTCTGAAAGTAAACGTGGAAGAATTGAACCGGGCCCAAAACTTCTGGAGCCTTGTGGGTTTGCTCCCAACAGCGTGACCAACAGGCAGGGCCTGAGCAACTCCTCCTTAGCAAAATCAGATTCTGAAATCAAATTTAGCATCGATTACATCCTGTCAGCCCCAGACCCTTTGCCTGTCCTGAGATCTCAATATAACATGCAAGAAAATAAATATCACCTACTGGAGGCCCAGCATATTAACCTCCAGTTCTGGACAATGTGATGTTATTTATTTGTGGCAGCAAAGTCTGAGTCACGGTGTGTTCAGCAGCCTCATGTCACTGAAAATCAGCTGCCTGCCTCCTCGTTTTCCTCCCAAGCAGTGCTCAGAAAGGGTTACAGACTCACCAGCTGAGGCTCTGTCTGTACCCAAAGAACTTTGCTAAGATTAAAGCATAAATAACTGTTACCAATATCGGTTTTCACCATGCTGAAATGTATGAAAGTCTGGCTTTATTTTCTAAAGTGTCTTGGATGTCACATAGCACCACAAAGAATTTCCTCTCTCAAGCTGAATCCGACAGAGAAGAAACTTCCTTATCGTCCACTGCTTTATTAAAGACAAAGTGAATTTGATCCCAATTTCAGTGGTGGAAATTAGGATTAACTCCACTGGGGTATATAGGTCAGAATTAAGCTGATCTAAAACAGTGTAATTCTGTTGACTTACACTGGCTGGGAATGTAGGGGGGCAGGGGAGTGGAAATTTGTTTCTTGAAAGGAATTATAGAAAATCACCCTGTCTCCCATTATTTTTTTCTTTTAACACCATGTTTCAAACTGTTTTGCAGCTTTAATTCATTGTTCATTAGGAAAGGTAGTTATTGATAAGTATGTCAAGTATATTTTTGTTTATATTTGGGGCAGAGTTGTTTAAATAGTTGGAGTGAAGTTGTATTCAAAATAATTCCAAGAGACATAATTGCAAGGATGCTGAACTCTGGTAGACATTGACAGGTAATGTGACAGTCAAAGAGTCTCTTAATGCCTTGGCTAAAAAAAAACCCCAACACTTCTTCCCTTGCACTATCAGAAATCTTCCTGAGATGCTGCAGAGAAGTCCTTGGCCATATTTCATTTAGCAAGTGTGAAGGGAAACATGGCACTGCAAAATCTCTGTCGAGTGTCGAGCAAAGCTAAAATTCCACCTACCTGCTCTGAGACAAGTTGTATATTCCCATTAAATAGATTTTTATTGATCCTTCTTGCAAGCAATTACCAAAGTGGTGCTTGATACGATTTCAGCTAAACTGGTGAGATTTATAATTTCCAGATATCAATGTTAGCTCATGAGCTCCATTTCTGAGAAAGCCACTTCATTACCATTTACATGCAGTGGGAGAGTTTGGAACAGAACCTGATGGACAGTGATGTACTGTAATGAGCTTTTAAGAAGTTGCTTTTATACAACACGTTCACAATTAATTGCTTCCCAGAACATAAACAGCTTTAGCAAAGGCTCCAAAAAATCCTGGCTTTGACTTGGCTACTAGTGTCTTCACCTAGTGCAGATAAATGGAAAAAAAAATAAAAAAAAAGACAAGAATTCTGATGGTTTTAAGCAATTAAATACAGATATAAAATTATCTTTGCAACAGGAACTAAAGGTAAATGAAGGTATATGAGATAAAATTCAGCATAGAGGTATGCTCAGGCATGACTTGAATTTTTATGCAGAAGCTTTGACATTTCACTAAGTTATTTTACATTGTGTCTAATATATACTGTACATTTATACTATATATTCTTATATATTGTTATTGAGAAAGGGAGCAATATCACTGCACTTATATGTTGTAAAAATGCATGATGTATGTTGTCATGATGCTGAAAGTCCTGCCATACACTTAAAATTTACCATCAGTGGTATTTCACACTGATTGGTAATAAATGCCCATGTTTTGGAAAACTATAAAACTTGTTATCTTCAGGCATTTCTACAGCATGCAAAAGTCTTTGCTTCTTCTTCAGAAAAGAGAAAATGGAAAATCATGTCCATTACATCACTGCATGTCTTCCAGACTTTGAAGGGATGATTTCTTGAGACCAAATTCTGCCTTCAAATGGGAGCTTTCAATTCTCTGTGAATCAACAGTTATTCTGGGTGAGAATCTGAAAGCAAAATTTGACTCTTCAGATTGATCTGCTGTTTACACTGATGTTAGAAAAAGAAGAAAACCTCTGGGGGGGACTGGCCACGTGGATTCTCATTTGAAGAGGGACAAGAATTTGCTCCTTTAGTGTTTATGCTCAGTAGTAAATAGGTGTGGGAAGAGCATGTCCTCATTTAGTGCTTCAGTGTTTGCATGCACTCCTTGTGGGTGGGTACTTGTGCACCTCTGGGATCCTGCCTACAGATAAATATTTGTGTTTTATACCCAGATTCTTTCTTTCCTGATTTTTTTTAAACATGGCAATGCTGCTGTTGGGCTGATAGTTACGGTACACACCGGCAGTATATTTGAAATACATATTTTCTGCTGTGAAACATGCAAATATGATTGTCACTATGTGTTCTTGGTTGATGCTGTTAACAGGAGATAATTCAGTGACAGCTAAAGTTCCTCCTGAGCAACACCTGGGTAAAAAGGTGAACACTGTGGGCTGCTGAGGCCAGTGGAGAAGTAGTTTAGGGCTACTAATTAATGCAGAATTACTGCACTAGGAAAGGCAGAAATACACCCAAGTGGATTTACAGCAGAGATCCAAAGCCATTTTCTGTGAGATGAATTAATATTCACAAATAGCCACGTCCTTTGCTCACGGTAAAGTGCCTGCTAGGAGTCACTGTCATACTTTAGTTTCCCTAACATATAATCAAAGAAATTTGTGTACAAAGAGGTGTTAACATTTGTTTTGCAAAGGATATCAATCATATTGCGAAAAATGAAGGGACATATTTCAATTTACCCAGTATATTATATTCTGACGACTCCAGAAAGGTTTCCAGCAGTTAAAGTGAATGGCATTTAATATAGAACAACATAACAGGGGTGAGGGCTAGACGTGACCTTATTCAAATGTCGTAGCCATTACAAAGCCATTCCCAATGTAATTATAATTAAATACTTTATGCCTTTCTTGCAAATCCTCTGATCGATCATTGATATGAACATTAATATTGTATTACCCCCGAGCAAATATCTCCCACACAAGTGTTATGGATCACCAGGTTTCCATTAACAAAGTTGGGAGCTATTGCCGGGTGCCGGCCGTGGATAAATTTACGTAAATTACTTTTTCTCAGGGAAGGGGGGAAAAATGTCCTGGGTTTTTTGGTTTTTTTTCTTCTTCTCTGAATCCAGAGGTATTTCTTCAGCTCCACCACAGCCTGCCAGCCACTTGCATAAAGAAAGAAGAGAAAATCTGCCAGGAACCCCCCTCTTTGCCCCGTGTCGGAGCAGGTGAACGTTCTCCCCTTGGGGGTTCAAAGCTGAGCTGGAGCCAGGGATGAGCAGGGCAGGGCAAGGCTCTGCACCCTCCAACACCATCAGTGGGGTGGGCAGGCTGGGAGAAAGGGTTTGCCTCAATTCCTCATCTCGTGGCAGCTTCCTGGCTGCAGAGAGGAACCCAGAATGAGCCATGGATTTATTTCCTTGGGCCAGCAGAGGTGCCTCAGGTGGGGGCTGAGTCCCCAGGCTGGGCTGGGGCACAGGGAGGGGGAACAAGCCTTTGGACCTCTCCCTTCAGGACCATAAATACCTTTGCAAAGGAAAGATGAAAGGTTTTTTTCTCTGGGGAGAGGCAAGGCTTGGCCTCACTGAGGGACCCTGGAGGGGGGTTGTTTGTTTATCCTTCTAAAGGAAGGCTTCCCATGACAAAACAAAGATTTTGATGGAGCCAGGCCAGGTTATTATGCAGCAATTTCACTTCTACTGATTTAATTTCTCAGGCTTTTGCCATTGGTGTCACAGAAAGTGGTTTTTTGCACAGCAAAATGACCATCAGCCTCAGAGTGAAGTTCAAAGTACTTGGGCAAGGATGCAAAGATGAATCTTTTCTTCCCCAGAGAAGAGAGCCCAGATAACACCCAAGGCAGGCCAGCAGCTGACCTCACTTACAGGGACCTCTCCCTCAGCAGAACCTCCTGCACATTATGGGAGCATTAATACAGACTAGGGTAGCTGAAAACAAACCTTTTCTTTGTCAGTAAAGCCAAGTTCCCCTATTTTTCTGCCAATCAGAATGATCATATTCGTCTCTCTAAGCTGAGACCCATTAACTCCTCAAATAAAGAAGCTGTGCTCAGGGAGCATTTGAAGGTCAGCCCACACTGGAGAGCTGGCTCTCCCCATGCCTTTGCTTTGTTGTGCTCCATCCTATGGCCTGAATTGCCACAGCACTCCTCAGCCACTCAGCAGGTTGGTTTCTCCCTCAAAACCAAATCAAGATTCCTGCACTGTTTTCTGGTCACAGAGGGTTTCTCTTTTGGCTGCCCGTTGCCTGTTCAGCTGCACTCAGGCTCAGGGAAAGGAGGGAACCTCCACCACACGCCCCTGAGCACACAGGGACCTGAACCCTCGGCTCTGGCAGCCTAACACAAATCCCTGTCTGTGATCAGATCCCCAAGTCAAGGCATGGAAATCCTGTGCTGCTCATTCCAGCTGGCCTCTCCCCTCTCTGTCTCTTCTAGGCCATGTTCTCCTCCCTGCTGTGAGGGTGTAAATCCTTGCAAATCCATTAACTTTGGTATAATTACCTCTGGAATTGAAACAGCGCCTGTTAAACCGACCTTTGCATATTATACCCAACATTCCCCTCACACAGTCTGCAAAACTGTGCCAGCACCTCCTCTCCTAGATAGAATTCTCAGAGCAACAAAGGGTCCTAACCTCTTTATTTTGCATCAGCATCAGCTTCTAATTGCTTCCTCCAGAACATGGGTACCATCTGCACTGCTCTGCACAAAGAACCCAGTCTCTGTTTTACTGGGCATGTCTTTCTTTTTGCACTTAGGGACATTAAATTAAAGAGCAGAATAGGTCCAAGTCCTATGGAACTTGCACTGGGATCTTTTTTTTACCCGGAGAGCAAACATAAAATAACAAAGTGAGTTGTGCTCCCTCCCACCCTCGCTCCAGTGGTTGGAGGCAAATCCAACTGTGAGAATTTTGCCTGAGAAAGAACTGCCGGATTTCTCCCACTGTGAAATCCAGCTGTTAATTCAAACAGAAGGGATGGACCTGACCAGATAGGCCAACTGGCTTGTTTCCATCCTAAAGTCCATTGTGTTCTGCAAGTTCCTAAATTTATGGTCATGAAGGTCTTCCAAGCCCTGTAATGAAGTATGGCATGCAATGTTTTTGTTATGGAATGTGGGCTGCAAAGGAAAAAAAGAAGGTTTGAATTTATCTTTCAAATGAAGATCCTGGAATTTCTCAGGATAAACAAGCTAAATTAGGAATCAAAATACACCATGTTTCTCACCATAACTATGGAACTGAAAATAGCACTTGCAGAGCAGTGACAGAAGAAGAAAGCTAGAAGTTGCAGTAAGCCCAAACCAAACCTCTTTTTGTTGTGTTTCTCTGTGTGTCCACTGCCCTTTGTAGCAGCAAATGAACCCCGCTATGCCAGCAACAGGAGCCCCCTTTCATCTTTTGGGAGTGGTTCTTCTGACAGAGCATTTCAGAAAAAAAACTTTGCACTGCAAAGAATTGAGCTGCTGGTCTCCACAATCAGCATTTACACTGGGCACACAGTGTCTTGTACTGAGCAGGTTGAAAACAAGGTCCAGAAATGCTCTTTGACTTGTCAGCCTGCATGGTGCAGCTCAGTGCAGCTCTCTCAGTGCTCCAGCTCCACAGACTAAATGTTCTGCACAAAAGCTGCTCCCTCTTAGGTCTTTACTGGAGACACGATAAAGAATTAATGGGCTTGAAAGTTTGTTCAGTTTCCATGCTGATATCAGTGGTTCTAAATAAAAAAACCAACCAAAATCAAATGAGGCTTCCTGAAATTTGCACAATAAAGAACTCTGCTGTGTCCCACAGTCATTAAACCCTTCTGTCAGCCCTGCTCTGGCCCCAACAGCCCCACTCTGGGTCCAGCTGCCCCCCAAAGCTGCACTTCCCACAGCTGCTGATGGTGAAAAGCTGCCATGTGCTCCTTGTGCAGGGAAAAAACATCAGGGTAGAACCAACTCCCCCCTTGGGCTCAAAGGCCCCGCTGACCATTAGCCATCTGTCTCAAGCAGGATCTGCTCTGGCCAAAAATGCTTTTGGAGGATTCATGCCACAGATATTTAACCTTACAACTAAACTGCTCCCCATCTCCCCCTGTTTGCTGGAGGCACTGCTGTCTGCTGGTGCTGACTGCATCCAGCCTCCTCTGCTGCCATCCCCTCCTTCAGCACAGCCTCTGAGTGCAGGAAAGGAGCAGCACTTCCCATAAAAGTGAATGTGGAAAATAACAGGTGCAATGAGCTGTGCTTCATGATTAATCTGTCTCAAGGTTTTTCCGAGGCTGAGAGCTGTATGAGCAATTATCAAACCCTGGGAGGCACTTCAGCACTAATCAGCCCATAACATTTTTCTGCATTGGAGCATCTGGGACAGGCTACATGGCTGGAATCCTGACTCTCATGAAATGAATGAGAGTTTTGCCATTGGGTTCAAGGGATCAAAACTTCATCTTCTATTGCCAGGGCCAGGGATTAATCAGATTAAAGGCCATGTGGACTGCAGAGAAAATTAAATACCTTCTAGCAGTTACTTGGTGTCTTCTCAAGACAAAATAGCAGCTTCCTTCCACAGGTTTCTGCAGGTCTGTCTTTTAGCCAGACAAAATGCTTCCTGAATTCAATGGGAAATGTATCCAAATAGGGAATAAATTCCCCTAAGCTCAAGGGCTGAACATGACAGAACCAGATGTTGGCATCTGGGATGAGATTCCTGGTGCAAAGATGTTTGTATGGTCTTCTAGAGCACCTCAGTTCTGGGGCTGGTGTGCACACTCAAATAAACAAGTCACACTAGCTGATATCCAGACTCAGGATCTCAAATTTTCTTTCAACAGGAAACTGTCCTAAGATCTGCTACAGTTTGGCAAAGGCACGACACTGAATTACTTTCCATTTGGTTTTGCTGTTGTTGAAATTACAGGAAAATAAATATTTTTGAGATGAGACATTGTGTATCCCTAATAAATACCAAGGGCATTTAATATAAACTACGGACACATGGTTTGCTTTGTTTTTCTAAGTAACTATTTCCTTTTAGCCAAATGAAAAGCCAGTTGTGCTGTGATGCTGCAGATTATAAATTAGCAGCTCTCATATGGTTTTGTGCAATTGTTTCTTGAAGAGCTCTAGGCTACTTCAGACAAAAATTTCAAATAAAATGTGAATTCATTGAACTGTAACTTGTGGTATTAGCTTTATAATAAACAAAGGTAGGTCACATAATCATGTCATAAAAAACAGCATTTTAAAATTCAAGCAGCAACATTTTAATCCGTTTTAGGTTCTGAGGCTGAAATCGAGAAGGAGCTTGGCTCTTTCTGCTTCCCAGGGCATGAAAGCAAGACAAGGCTGTCCTGGGAGGAGAGAACACAGCCAGACAGATTAGCTGGGGGTGGGAGGAGGCACATTTCATTGTCACCCAGAGAAGAGAGGGCCCAAAGGCAGCAGCAGCAGTTTCAGAGAGAAGGGACCCTGCTGATCCCCCAGGTCCTGCTCCCACTGCTGCCTCAGCCCTGCTGGGGGGCCCAGGCTGGCTGCAAGGAGCCCCCAGGGGCTGCAGATTGAGGGGGACCCCCTGACTTCCAACCCAGCACTGATGTCAAACCCCACCCTCTGCCAGGGCACACTGGCCTTGGTGGGGCACAGCTGGAGCTGTTCTCTAGCAAAGTCCCACTTGCCTTTAAGGGAACCTCATTTTTGGGGGTGGGAAATGTATTTTCCACAGACTGTATGGTTTCATAAAGGGGAAATTCCACCTACCTGCTCTGAGCCAAGTTGTATATTCCCATTCCATCTTTTTTAATTCCTTGGGACCATCTCTGGGAGGTGTAACTCAAGGACATCTCTCAGCCTTGTCTCACCTGAATTATCTCCCAGCAGTGGAGGGATGGGACAAGACACATGGATTGCTCCTGTGCAACCTCAGCTGCCAGCACCTTGTTCCCTCTGCTGTCCCTTCCCAGCAAAAGGAGCACAGGGCTGCTGGGGGTGATGTGAAGGAGCAGAGCACCCCAAGTGCTGGGGCAGACACCAGGGTAGCACCAGCACTCACTGCCAGAGGAGCTTCTGTGACAAAGCCCTCTCACCTGAAATACTCCTTGTTTGGCAGATGTTTGTTTGAGAGGAGCCTCGGTTTTTATTGAGTGGATATTTTCCAAAATAAAAAAAAATGAATAATCATGTCAGCTCTGTGCTACAGCATCAGAAAGCTGTAGCCTGTAACTTAACAAAAGACAGATAGAAAAATTAATATACCTGAGTATATATGAATTTTTTTCTTTACTTCTAAGCCTGCCTGAATCTGAACCATTTATAGCATGACAACAGCATAAGCTGAATTTGGAGAGGGAAGACAATACTGGAGCTGAAAACCCAAGTGAATTTTTTTCTCTGTCAGGAATATCCCTACCAGCACAAGTCAGTTCTCTGTGTCCTGGCTCTACAGCCACATGGGCATGTGCACAGCACATATGAAATTGATATCTCTGTCTTAATTCAGGGTTGCAATTACTGGAGCTGAAGTCTAAATTTTTCCAACCACCAAAGTCCTGAGCCAAATGACTGTACAAGCTACTGAAATTGATTATCAGGCTTCCTGTTTCCTCGCTTGTGACCCAGCAATATTGACATGAAGTACAAGGAAATTGCAATCAGAACTACTAGTAGCAATAGCTGGAGGCAATTGCAAAAGAAGTATTGCTTGTGGTGGCACACGGGCTCCTATATTTGATTTAGCCATACTCTGATTGTAATGCACTTACTTGAGATAGCAGGAAATTCTATTTTTCGTACTTTAAATTACAGCCAAGAAAATATTTCTGTTTCCTTCTGTCTCTCATCCTTTTCTCTGGGGCAGGCTAAACAGAAAACCTTCTGGCCTCAGAGATCCATTCTGTCCTGTCTCCAACATGGGCAATGCCCTGGAGAAAATCATTTTATGTCTCTGTGTCTCCTCCAGGCAGCAGACAGAATTCACCTTGGCAGAGAATTTTGTTAGAAACATGCTGTATCAGCACACTGATGTTATGGACCTTCCACATTTTCTCCACTTTGCTGTCACATTCCCTGTCCCTGCTTTATTCTCCCCTCTGCCTGAGCATCTCCCATGGACCAGTGGCCCCAGATCAGCTTTGCACTGGGCTGAGGGTGCCTAAATGTGGGACAGCTAACAGGGCTCTGATGCCATGTGATTCCAGCAGCAGGAGGATGTTTTAGGGAATACATAAAAGTATAAAGAGAACTGGGATAAGGTTGCAAAGCTTGGAAATGTTGCTTTTCAAAAATATTCCTCTTTTTCCTGGTTTTTAAGCTCATAGAAAGCAAACCCATGTCCCCATCTAAATGAAAGAAACTTTCTATCACATATTAACTCACTCTGCCACCTGTTCCAGCAAACATTGTGCTGTTGCAGCAAGTAGAAGCATTTTACAGCTGCTCCTTCCAAGAAAATTCCCACAAAAATCCCTTCTACGGGCAGTAAAAATGAGCAAACACCTGTAATTTCAGGAGGAGTCCCTGGCACTGGCAGCAATGACATTGCAGAGAGTTATTGAACCATTCTCTTCACAGGATCTCCATAATGCCAGGATTTACGTTCAAATCCAATGAATCCATGCAGAAACTTAAAATCATTTTGCCACACTGAACACTCCCTGGGTGCAAACTCTCCTGGAGAACCCAGCTTGGCTCTGGTGCTGTTCCCCACACTATTCCAAACGGGAGCAGAATGCAATCTCACAAACCCACGGGCTGTGCAAGCAGAGAGCTTTGGCTTTTCCTCCAGAGGAGGTTCCCAGGCCAATCTGGGCTCATTACATTTGCTGCAGACGTAGCCTTGGTGCCATCCTGGAGTAAATGATCCGTGGCTGAGGAGAAGTGGATTGTCATGGATCGTGGCTCCCCAACAGGCCAACCTTTTCAGAGGAAAAGTTCACCACCAGTGGGAAAGTTTTTAGGGTTGCTGGGTTGGTTTTGTTGTGTTTTTTTCTCCCTACTTTGTGACCTGTGAGAAAAAAAAAAACAAAACAACTTTTATTAATGAGTTTTGCCCACCTCTGTCCTTCAGGATTCACTGGGGCTTTGTGTGTAGGCAGAATTCACTGTGTGTAGGACAAAGCCACAGCAGAATCCAGCTGAAAGTGTGGATAAAACAGATAAATCTGCCCTGTAATTACAGAGATTTTTCCACCTGCAGCCACTGCTGAAGGTGCAAGGCAGCATCTGCTGGGGCCACTGCGAGCTGTAACAAGGATGCAGTGCAGCACTTTCTGTCTCTTTGGGCTGCCAGATGTTTGCAATTCAAACAAAAGCTTAGCTCTAACGAACCCTGACTTTTAAGGCCTGGAAAGCTTCTGTGAACCTTAAGAAAAATGAATATTTAAGAGCCTGAGGAAGCAGACGTGCCAAAATTCTGTGAAAGTGACTTTCATTACTGTAGGTTTTTTTCTTGCTCCAAATGGGACAGAGTGGAAATTTCACTGCTACTCTGAGGTGTCTGGGAAAAAAAAACCAAAAAAACAACAAGTTCAGAAGAGTTGTACAAATGTAATAATTTTCTCAATGTCAATTTTCTCAAAGCTCTTAGTCCTGGTCTTCCTCTGAGCATGAGTAAGTGGAAGTTGAGTGTATTTGGAAAGTGGGCAAGCCTGTCCTTCTTCTCCCTGGTTTGTGTAAGCCAGGCTGTGTCACCCTTAACCAGGTGCTAATCTCCTTTTGCTTGCCATGCAGAGCTTAATGGCATTTTCACATCGATTAAATGTGTGCAAAATGATGCTTGAAATGAAAAGTCCCCAGTAAACTGACTTGTCATCACTAAAAATCTATTCAAGTTGCACAATGTTTTTTTCTTGCTGAGATAATTCGTCCTCAATCAGAGTAAATTGGAGGGGTAACTGGGTTATTTTAAGGCAGTGTTGTTCTTTATTCAAGAAAACTCTTTTGTATTTGAATTATTTCCACAAAGTGATGCAGATAATTGCTTAATGCTTTGTCATTCTAATACATAATCCCTCGGCATCTGAACAGTATTAATGGGAGCAGAACTTGGCAAAGCTACCTGTGTATTTTTTTCCCCAATATTTTCCATGCCAAAGACAGAATATCTCAGACAATTAGGAATGAAAACTTTCTAATTTTTGCTGCAAATTAGTCCTGAAATGCAATCTATTCCTCTGGCTGCTGCTTTGGGACTGCTTTTGTCTTACTTTGGGTTTAATATATTACATTTTAGCCAGGTTAACCCCAGTCAGTAGGTGCACCCTGGTTTCCTGAGATAAATAACTTGACTGGCAGAATCAGGACCCAAGACTCATTTGTCTTTCATAAAGGTTTGTTTTGTTTGTTTAAATATTAGCATCCACCAGCTGTGCAAAATAGACCTTTTTCATTAGCTGGTTGATCATGGTGGGAAAAGCTATTAATTTAGGCAATTCCCAGCAATGAACTGTGGGGTTGCTACCAAACCACAAACTGATGAAAACAATAAATGCTAGACTGTATTAACTGTAAAGGTTAATCCATAAATCAAAGGGAAATGTCAAATGCCTTTTAACATTGATTGAGATGTAATTTGGTGTTGGTAGTGATATGTTTGTTACATAAATTCACAAATGCACTCAATTCCTGTTAGGAGTCCGGGTCTTTGTAACTTATAACAAATTAAGTAGTTTGCTTTGTTTATGTAACCATGTAAAGATTGATTGCCTCTTCCTGTTCAAGTTACAATATGGCACCAGTTTTTAAATAAGTGAATATTAATATCCAGATCTTCTTCCAGGGTACATTTGACTTGGTATAAAAATGAACACATTCTTGTTTTTCCTGAAAGTATGCCATTACCTTAAAGTATGTTTAAGGCAGTTTTTCCTTTTAATTTTTGGGTTTGATTCATGTTCTTCAAATTACAGCATAAGAATTGGCCTTTGTATAAATGTGCTCAGAAATATAGAACACATTTTCTATATTATGGATACATCATATTTCAATATAGAATATAAAACAACGAATATGAGGAGGAAATGCCACAAATTAGATCAGAATGGAATACAGTTACTGAGGCCAAAACAGCAAGGAAAAGATCATTACAGTCACTCATGGAAAGGTTTCTTTCCACTTCTCTTCATGAAAGAAATGTGAGGCCAGGAATTCTTCACTTGATGAAATTGAGAATCAGGTCACCAGACCTCAGAATATCAACAAATAAAAACAATCTTTTGAGCTTTATCTGTCCAAGGAAATTGCCAAAGAAGGTCCTCAACAACAGGAGCATCACTCTCAGGTCACTACAAGCCAAAAAAAATTGGGAGCTACTGAACTTTGATGCAGCTGCCACTTGGGTGGGCAGGGTGCTGAGCCTGCCAAAGCTGGGAGCACTCTGTGCTTCCAAACACTGCAGACTCCTTGGCTCAATCTCCATGTCCTATTTCTCTCTTGGAGAGAATCACAAACAATATGGTGTAACAGGTAATCACTGCAAGAAATCCATGGGAATTGTGTTTTAAATGCAGTCAGGTAGAGCACTGCTTAATTTAGCAGAGCAAACAGTGGGAATTTCCCCCAAATTCCTGAAGGACATTGACCCCAGCAGGTATCCAGGATGCTTCTAGTGGGATCAGGATGTGTAAGGACACAAGACACAGCCCATATTAAAATGTTCCAAAGGGTTTTCAGTCTGCAGTAATGGGACTCTTCAAGCTCAGCAGGGGCAGAGTGTGTCAGCAATGGAGAAGGGCCAGGCAGCACCTTCCCACGTGGATAAACCAGTCAAATCTCTGTGGCTTTAACCTCTGAGCCTCTGTCTGATCAACATTAAAAAGGAGATTTTATTGTCTGTGGTGAGAGAAAATGCAGTCCTTGCTTACCTTGTTTTCATATTTGCTTGCACACCCCTCATGACTGTGGTGGGACATTTCTAAAAGGCTTCAGTTGCCTCTAACAGATCTTGACCTATATATGAAATTTTAGGAGGGGCATTCCAGAACACCTGTGAACCACTCATAGAATTACTCGGACTGGATGGGACCTTAAAGATCCCTTGTTCCAAAAACCCCCTGGCACAGGTAGGGAATGTTCGACTAGGCAGTGCTGCTCCATGCTCCATCCAGGCTGGCTTGCACACTTCCAGGGATGAGCCATCCATAATTTCTCTGGGCAGCCTGTGCCAGGGCCTCTTCACCCTTACAATAAAGAATTCCTTCATTGTATCCAACCCAAATTTACCCATCTTTCATGTGAAAGTCATTCTCTCCTGTGCCCTTTTGGAAAGTCCCTCTCCAGCTGTGTCCCTTTAGGCTCTGGAAGGCTGAATCCCCCCCTGATGCACAGCTTGGACACCCAGAGCAGAGGACAGGGGGAAAGGCAGCATCCTCTGGCTCAGCTGGGACATCCTCTGCCCCTGCCACAGAACCTGTGGAGGCTGGGGAAGGGCAGGGAGCAGGGCACACAGGGGACAGCCTGCCCTGCCTGCCTAAAGTAGCTCCTCAGAGCAAGGCAGGGAAGGAAAGATGCAGAAGGAGTTTACTTAAAATTACTTACAGAAAATTACTTGGATTTTTTTTTTCTTTCTATTTTCTAATTCTTTTCTCTGAGCTGTTGTTTCCTTTCCATTGCTGATAGCATCTACAACCCCAAAACCAGACTAACACTGAGGGCCAGTCCCTTTCTCCATGACTGGATTTAGCTTAGGAAGCAACATCCATATCTAGTTTTAGATGCCAGAGCTACTGCATGAAAACCAAGGAATACACAAAAAATATGTGAAATACACAATAAATATGTGAAATACACAATAAAGAAAAGGAAGGGACAGAGCAAGTACGAAATTCTTTAGCACTATAAATTCTTCAGTTTCCATTTTAATCTAATTCCCATGTGCTGGTAGGGTCACACCCTGGCAGAGGAGATTGTCTTTGCTGTGAGCAGAGTTTACTGGAGCCTTCCAGTGCCTGAGGCTCTTTCTTGCCCCTCATGCAATTCTGAAGTGCTGAAGAGCATCCTTTCCTTGCCAGCCAAAAGTCAGTTTTTCAGCTAAGGGGAGCTTATATGAGTTGAGATATTTAAGATACAATCGAGTCAGATGGGTTCTAGAAGCTCTTGAGTTCATCTGTATCAGTCCAGGGTCATATCCCTTAAACCCTGTCTAACCTCCCAGAGAGTTTCAAAATCTGCCAGTCTGTGGGGAAAGAATTCCATCTCAGTCTGGTTTTGTCCCTCTCCTTGTCAGGACACACATCCAGTCTCACTTGCTGTGATGTGCTCAGCAGTTTCCAGGCACTGCAACCTGGCCAGGGCAGCAGAGTCCCCGAGCTGAGCAGTGTAAATAAGGGACATGGTGACATTTGGGTACAGGAGGGCAGCCCAGAGGAAGGCAGCCTGCAGCAAGAGCAGCCAGGCTCACACAAACTCTCCTATTGTTTGGGGTCATCTGGTCTACAAACTGTTTCACATGAGAAAATTAGATTATGCCAAACCAACTTCTTTGGAGTTTTTTGGGTTTTTTTTTGTTGGGTTGGTTTTTTGTTTTTTTTTTTTTTTTTTTTTAATTCAGCATTAAAAGGATGGAAATAATCATGAATCTGGAAGTAATCACACACAAATCACTTAGAAATGCTCTGCCTCAGTGCAAGGGAAACAGAATACATCGGTGCTGATTGGCCTGGGGTATCTCTCCCCCCACCGAGCCCATGTCCCAGACAAGTTAAATGTTTCATTAATTAGGCGCTAACTATGGTAAAAATTAGGAGAGCTGAAAGGATGTCTCCTCCTCCCTCAGACAAAACCCCGAATTAAAAGCAGGGCCCCCAGTTTGGGCTCTGGTTGTTGGATTGCTGAGATGGGGGGGTTGAGGCAGCCTGGGGGGGTCTGTGGGGCAGGAGGGGATTTGGGTCTGGTGCCAGAGCAGGGCACACACGGTGGGAGCAGGCTGGGGACACTGGGGACCCCTCTCACCACAGGCTGGGGACATTGGGGACACCTCTCACCACAGGCTGGGGACATTGGGGACACCTCTCACCACAGGCTGGGGACATTGGGGACACCTCTCACCACAGGCTGGGGACATTGGGGACACCTCTCACCACAGGCTGGGGACATTGGGGACACCTCTCACCACAGGCTGGGGACATTGGGGACACCTCTCACCACAGGCTGGGGACATTGGGGACACCTCTCACCACAGGCTGGGGACATTGGGGACACCTCTCACCACAGGCTGGGGACATTGGGGACACCTCTCACCACAGGCTGGGGACATTGGGGACACCTCTCACCACAGGCTGGGGACATTGGGGACACCTCTCACCACGGGCTGTGTGTGATGGATGTGCACACACCCCATGGATGGGACTCTGCTCACCCCAGCCCAGCTGTGGGGGAACAGAAATGGGGCAAACCACCAAGGAAAGCATCTCCAGAGAGGGACACTTAGGACATCCATGTGCTTTACTCACACACAGGAGTGGCAGAAGCCACAGCCACCACCTCAAGTCCCCACAGAGCAGGGGACACCTCACAGGCACTCATCTCCTCCATGTCCCCCCAGATCTGGGATGTCTCCAGCTCCTCCTCAGCTCTGCATGCACAATGTAAAGCAAAACGGGGCTCATGCTGGGAAAAACTTAGATTTGAGGGCACATCTTGTTTTTTTTCCTTGGAGAGTCTGAAATCTCCTTATTCCTCCTCCCAGGCTCTCAGTTTTAATTTTATCTGTGTGCAAAGGTGGCTGTTTTGCATCACCATTCTCGTAAAAGACATCAGCACGAGGAAAAATCCCATTTCCTTTTCAAGAAGCAGGAGAAGATCTCCATCTCTCCATCCAAAGTGCTGTCAGACTGTGATTTGAATCAGAAAACAGTGGTTTTGGCAAGGCATTCTGTCAAGAAACACAAGCAAACCTGGCCAGTGAAGGCAAGCAGTGAGGGAAGAGCACCAGAAAAGAAAACAATGGGGACATTCTGTAGTAACCACAAAACCCGAAGTTTTCTGCCATATTCTGTTTTCCATAAATATTGGCCCCACTTTAATGTAGAGCAGCCAAGAGCTGCTTGTATGAATGCAGCCTCCCTAACCAAGAGCTTTAATCAACTATAAATAAAGTTGCTCTGACAGACAATAACAAATACAAATTAACGGTGTTGAGGTACAATCTCAGCAACTTCCAACAAAATGGGAAACCAGGAAAGGCTGCTAAAAGGCAGATGAGAAACCTGTGTCTCTCCAGGGTTATTCTCCAACATTTGGGGGACAACCAGGGGAAGGATGGAGAGTTGCTTGATTTAATGCACCTAACACTTCGGGAATCAAACCCCTAGATTGGTTAAAATACCTGAAATTTTCCTCAGATTTGTTGACCTCCTCCCAGGTCAGCACCTTCTCTGCATTTTGGGTTTTCTCCATTTGCTGTTGAACTTTTGAGAATGAGGAGTGACTTGGGACAGATTAAGCAAGTTTTGTTCCCCATAAATCTGGAGTGTTGAAGTTCTCCTAATGAAAAGTTGCAATTGCCAGATGAGGAATCAGCTGCAGGAGATGAGGCATTTTTGTACATCAAATACAATGAGATTTGCATTGAAACCTAAAGATCTGGAAGGTCTGAGGATATCACAGCCAACATTGGATCTTGGTTAGCAAATGTGCTTCCTCAAGAAGGACCAGGGGGTGAATACCTCCAAGAAAAAGAGCACCTCATTTTTAGCTTTGACCAGCAGGTATCAGGGAGTTCCACCTGATTTTTCTAAAATACACAATCTGAGACTGGAAAAAAAACCACCTTAAATTTCACTCAAGTAAAACACTCCAAGCAAAAATCAACCATGAAATATTTAACTCCCATTAGTCCTCTCTCCTTGAAGTGCAAACATGCTTAGCTCCATCTCTAAACAAAAGTTCCATCAAAAAGGTTGGAATCAAAGGAAAGCAAAGCAAAGCTTCATCTCTAGAACACTGCAAGATTAGAGCATGATGAATTATTATTTGGAATTACTCTTAGTTATCATCTTCTCTTGGCTCAAGCACCTGAGAAACATGATTTAATTCGCAAGCCTGTCAGGAGGATTCTCATCCACATTTTTTCCTTTTCTTCTAATGAAATATTTGGCCACAAACATTCACCCAGTTCCCACCCCAACACCCCACCAGCTTTGACCCTGTTTACTTCATCAGAGCTGATTCCTTCCTAGTCTGAAGTGGGGAATGACTGGAGGCAGGAAAGACACCAAATAAACAACATTTGTAAGATTTCCCCACCAGCAAAAGGAACTACAATACAGTATTTTAACTCTCCCACTGTGCCAGGGAATTTCATCAAAGTGTGTGACCTTGGTGATCATGTGCCTTGGAACCCTGCCAGAGCCAAACAGGGAGTTTTAAGTCAAGTAATCATTTCAATGCTTTTATTCTTTCATTTACTGGCATTGAACCCTTAATGGGAGTTTATCCTACCTTCTGTCTCTAATGTTAACACGTACAGATATTTACAGAAGAAACAGACTGAATTACACTGGGAGAGGAAGATGCTGGAGTCACACTGCAGAAGTTCAGCTCGTAAAGGGGGGAAAAAAAGAGAGCCCTGATGTTATTTCAGCTGGAAAAGTTACTAAATTCACTACTAGGAGCTTTCCTTGCTGAGAACAGGATCTTTAGGCTGGTCAATGCTTTTGAGATTTTGGGATAAATTTGACATTAATTGCAAGTAACTTTTTTTCTAGCTGAGAATCTAGACCTGAGTTTCCATCATGAACTTCAGTGATAGGTCCATAACAACCTACCTAGAATCCACCCTAAAGGAGACTGAACCCTGGAGAAAACCACAGTTCTCTCATAGCCATTTATAGAAAGGGAAATAAATATGTTTTTTTCACTGTCTGCTCAAGGAGATCATACACAGTTTGGCATCTGGCAGCTAGAGATCCTGTCTCTCCCAACAACAGAGCAATGAAAAAAATAAAAAAGTAGTAAAAAATCCCATCTGACTGACAGAGCAAGAGCTCAGACTCCCTCTCAGGAGGCCAAGCCGAGGAACACTGTGAAGTTTTTCCATGTAGATGTGCCAAAGACTGTTTGCCTCATGTACTTTTCTGCTCAAGAGCACAGTTCAAAAGGGTGAGTCTTGCTGTGATTAAAGCCCCATTATCTTTTGACGAGGCTCTGGGCAGGCTCCCTCAGTAAATGGATGGGGCTGGGTGGTTGTTATAAGCACTCAGAAGGTTCCATGGATATATTTGATAATAAAAAAGGAAAAACACTCAATCCCCAGCCCAAACCCTGGGCTTGGGGATGATTTTTGGGCAGCAGCACAACCCTGGGTTGGCAGAGGCTGCAGTAGAACACAAGCCATGGAAAGGGGCACTGCTGGTGCCACCAGACACTGGGAAGGTCAGGGCAACAAAGGAACTTTTCTGGCTGAATGGCTGCTTGTTGGAACGTGGGTTTGTCATAGCCACATTCAGCCATCTGCTGTGGCTGAGAAATGATCAGCAGCTCCAGAACACAGCCAGAATCACAGGGAAAGGGGGTTTGGTAGCAATGCTGCAGAGAGGATGGCACACATCCACAGACAGGTAAATACAGCATGCAGAGGGGTTTTATTTCCCCTTAACCCATCCTTTTGCTCCATTTGCACCTATAACCAGCTATAACACAAATGTCTGCCTTTTAAAGGGATGGGAGGGTTTAGACAAATCCAATCTGGACAGTTTTTAAATGCTATTTTTCGAATGAGTGAAAAAAAATACATCAGAAAATTTGTTCTGAAATCTTTCGAGTCATAAAAGAAAAGCTAAAATAAAGGCAAAGAAATAATTTTCATGAATTTCAAAATAGATTGTTGCAGTGACCCTTATAGGAAATGTCTCACACTGAAAAACAACCTCACAGTTCATGTTTTGGTGCTTCCCAAAGTTCAACTCTTTGAATTGTTTTGCAAACACTGGTTTTCTTTTCATAAAAATCACTTCACAAGCTTCAAGAAGGATAAATAGCCTGAAAATTAAAGACAACACTGGGTTTTCAGTCAAACAAAACCATGCCTGGAACCACAATGAAAAACTGGGGGCAAGAGGGTGTGTACCTTACTTCATTTCATTCAAAAACTTCCACAAGCCTCTTCCACTCCAACCAGCTTTTCTCACAGATTTGCATGGGTTTTGTTGGGTTTTTTCCCCCCAGTTTGGCCTTAGAACTACCTCAGGTTTTTCATGCCCATGTCAATGAATCAGGGGAGCTCTCTCACACCCTTGGTGTGCAGAGGAGCTGTGAGAGGGGACAGAGCTCTCCCAGGGATGAGGCAGCCCAGGAGCCATCCTTGGCTGATTTCTTTGTTCAGGGAGGACACAGGCAGCTCCAGCCTGGTCTGAGTTAAGCCAAAGCTCAAGCAGCCGAGATTTCCAGGGACATCCCTCACCAAGGAGGGGAGGAGAAGGCTGCCTGAAGATTCATGGCAGTGAACTGCATGTAAATACAGATATATGTGGTGTATATAGATATACAGGGTGATAGATGCACCTCTGTGGTGCCTGCCTGTGCATTGCCCATCGTGTCCTCCCCTGCCATGCAAGACCCAGCCAAGACATTCCTAAGCGTGGCTTGTGTCTGCTGCTGCAGATTTCTCAGTCAGGCCAGCTGATTTCTGTGCCACAAGTGCTCATTTCTGTAAATTCCCTAGGATTGGGGATGGAGGGTGGCTGCAGTCACTAAACTGGGTGTGCTCAGCTCACACACACACAAAAAAAAGAACCATTAAACAGCCTGAATTGGAAACAGGCTTCAATAAATCTGCCTTGTGAATGAGGCAAGCAGTAGAGGCCTTAGACCACCTGTTGGGATGGGGTGTTGGGAGTGCTGAATGATTGTTGTGTTCTCAGATCTACCCCACACACAAATAATGGCATGGCCACAATCCCTGCTCTTGTCCTGGCCATCAGGACAGGCCCTCAGCCACACAAAGGGACAAAAGCAAATCTGGTTCTGTGGCTTAAATGCTTGAAACCAGGCTGGCTCCAATGGCTAAAAAAAAAAAACAGGTCAGGGTGGAGGATAAGATTAAATGGAAGGAAAAATGGTGTTGGGATAGGTAGAAATCAAATGCTTGGTAAATGTTTCGTCTGCTAAAATGTGCTTAATAGCAGTGGAGGAAGCAGACCTGAGGGGAAATGGACATGATAGTCCAACTGGAACATACATTGTAAGAGGATTCCCTAATGCAGTGGTTAAAATACTGAGCAAAAAACTGCTGAAATAATCAAAATAAAGGCTCTGTGATTAAAAAAAATTAGGTTTGCATCAGTAAATAAGGCATCTCATGAGTCTCCTTTCTGAAAAATCTCTATTAGACATATTTTAGGGGGGGGGAATTAGTTTAGGGGAGTTCTCCCATGTGGAAATGCATTTTATTGCAGCAGTGCCCATGCCATGGCTGGTTAGAGGGGGATTTTCAACAGCTTGAGACAATTTGGAAGAGTTTGGGAAAGTTGAAGGAAAGCTGGAGGGTCTCTCATCCCCAGAGCTTGGATCCAGCTGAAAATGCCAACTCATTTTGAGAACTCCTCTCTAGAAGCTGTGCTTTGAAAGACAGCAGAACTTTCTGCATCATTTCTCTGAGAAGATAAAGACTTTAACTCCGGGCACAAAAATATAGTGGCCTCTAAATCTCTCCAAATACAGTCAATATGAAATAAATCATAATGAACAAACCAATTTTGTGGCAGCTAATGGTGCTGTTTGTCAAATTTCACCACATGGTGGCAATAGCAGTAAAGGTTTGTTGCAAAAGATTTTTCTGGAAGCTCCCAAGACATTTAAACTATAAACTGGGCTGCTGTTCAGTCTACCTTGTGGCATTATATAGCTCTTGTTTTTTTTTTGTGTGGAGAAATCAACTGTCACAGCTCCCTTATTCAAAACTATGTGCACTTCTCACTCACACGTCTGGTGAAGACTACAGACAATTTATGAGAGTTTGTTTTTTTTTTTAAATGTCTTCTTCACTTCTTTTTTTTCCTCTTCTATCTTTTTCCTCCTCCAAAACACATAAGTGCAGCTTCTGTGAAATGTTAATTCACAGAAGGATGTATTCTCAGAATCAGGAAAATTGCAACATGCATTTCTTTAGCAAATGAAGGAGACTTCCTAAACACATAAGTTGCCCAAATGTTCCAGTAAGGTCAGATATTTTTTGTACCAGATTAGTTGCCAACAGAAAAATAAAAAAATAGAAAAAAAACCAAAAAAACCCTCACAAAGCAAAATATATAATTAAAAAAAAAAAGAACAAACCCAAACCACCAGACAGAATTAAAAAGCAGTTCTTTGGAGTTGAAGTACGACTTCATTACAACTCCAGTTGCTAGTGGTGACTGACCAATATTGCAACATCACTTCTAGAGGTAATAATAAACTCCTATCATCTTTCATTCTGCAAAAATACAAATTCAGGGCTGATGCTCACCCACCTCCAGGGTGGAGCAGGGCTGGCTGGTTTGTACCAGGCACAGGGTTCAGGCTTTAGTAAGTGAGACAAGCCACAAGGGACTAGAGGATGCAGGCTGTGTTTTAGGTAGTCAAATAAACGTGCCTATTGTGGTTTGTCTGATAGAAATGTGCCCCTTAAAAACACCCTACAGTGATGGTGAAGGCCTTTAGAGTGTTCATCACAGCCACTCTGGTGTGTTGGTTGGTGCATGGGAAGGAGAACAGAGCAGGAGCTCTCCCCCATGCAGAATTTGTGACAGCACATGAGTTAAAGAGTTAACACCCCATTGCTGTGAGAAGCCCCAGGGATTTATGGCTCTCCCAGGGGATTTGCTGCTGTTTCAGCCCTGCTCCAGGAGCCCCATGCAGTGTTGTCTGCAGTGCTGGATCAGCAGTGGCATTTCCTGGAGCACCTGTGTTTTTCTTGGAGGTCTCTGCTCTCCATGCTGACCAGACCTGATGTTGCTTATCTTCAGTGATTAGGTCAGCTCATATCTGCAGGACTGGAAGGAATGATATGAAAACATACCATCCTACACCATCTGGGATGACCTGCCAGGAAGCAGTTTATTTTTATGTCCCAGGCACTCGTGCAGATATGTGCAGGCAGACAGGTGCAGATTGAACAGGAAAAGCCCCAGAAAAGAGCTTTAACCCTGTGGTCACCCATTCATATTGCCAGAGAGGGTCCAGTGCACACTCTGTCATCACTTGGGACCACCTGGCAGCTGCCCAGACTTTTGCCACTGCTTCTGTGGTGATCACCTCCACCCTGGCTAGCAGAATAAGGTGGTCACCAAGCTGCCTGGGTGGAATCAGATGTTAGCCATGCTAGGCTTTTAAAATGGCCCTTGAACAAAACCCAGGACCAGTTACCAGGTGGTGCAGGATGATTTATCAGTGGTAACAGCACTCCTGCCTTTGCTTGGAACCACCAGCCCAAACTGCAACATCTCGGGCAGCTCCTGTCAGGTCCTGTCCATCCACCACTCCTCTCCCACACCCCATGCTCTGCCCTTTCTCCCCCCTGGCAGCCCTGAAGGAGTCAAACAGCCACTGGAAACTGCAAGAGCATCACTGACACAAGTGGTTCCATGCTAGTTTATCCCAGCAGAGCACTCATTCCAAGCATCCAGGAAGGAATGACAGGAAGCTTCCCCTGCAGTAGCCACTGGTGTGTGCAGCTCAGGCCATCCCAGGGTTCTGCCTCAGGAGCAAAGCTCTTTGCAGTTCAGATGTTCAATGGAACAGGATTCCAAGAAGGGAGCCATCAGTAAAATTGATCTCTGTGTCTGAGGAGAAATCTTGGATGAAGTCTTTCCCTGTGAGTCCAACAAAAACAGCACATCAGTTACTCCAGTGGATTTAATTTCACACGTAATTCCTGGACAGATGCCCTAAACTGAAAGAGTAAGATACTCTGCTCCTGGACACTTGGATTGCATAAGAGTGCATCCCACTGCTAAGCCATACACAGCTTTTTATTTGTACTCTGCCTGAGACTGCCACAAAGCCCAAGCTCTCAAGGGACCAGTATTTTTATGCTGGTTTTCTAAATAATTAACATAAATTAACTCAGAAAGGACTAGAAAGAAATAGTGCTGGGATCTCATACTGAAACTGCCTCATGTAATCAGGTTAACAACTATCACACATGAAAATAACATGTAATTGCTGAAGCTCTGTGGTATGCCCCCAGGATTTCATGGTTGTTTTTGGATAAGGAAAGGCAAGATACTATCCTTTGCTCCAGGACTTTAGATTGCTTTGTCCTTGCTTAGGACAGAACTCTTCTGTATGCCCTTGGTCTAGTATTGTGCTTTTAACTGAATTCTGCATTTCTCAAGGGCTGTTAATATCCTGGAGAGCCTAAATGGAAGGTGTTCAAACAGCAGAGGAAATCAGTAAGGCAATTTGGTGGGCTATTGACTTATATCACAATTTAACAGGTGTCTGAAGGCCTATTTGTCATTTAGCTAACTGAACAACACAATCAAGGAAGATACAGACCTTATCCTAATTTTCTCCTTAGATACACAAATCATTACTGTAGGAGCCCATATAAATCAATCAAAGAGAAAATCAGTCAGCAGCTGCAATTCAGTTTATAGAGTGGCTTATCAGGCAGGCATAGCAGGACCTACCTCACCCTTTCTCAGGGAGGCAAAATTCAAACCCCAAAATTTGATAACAAGGAGGAAATTACAGTTAAGCTTCTGTGCCTACCTATTTTTTATTTCTTTTAAATGCATTGAGATGTACTATGCCCTTAACTGATGCTTGTAGGAACAGCAGAGCCTGTATATGCCTGGAATATTTGCTGTACAGTCTGTCCAGCACCAGGGCACCAACCCTCTGCATCCTGAGGGAAAGAGGATGAAGATCACACAGTCTCACACTCCCCACACCTGGGGCTGTCCCCAGCAGCATCATTTAACTGAGTGCCATTTAAAATCAGGCCCATCATATGATTTCCTGGTGAATACACATCATTAGTTGTTCTCTCAGTTCACTTTACAAATGTTACTGCTGTTCTTTCAGCAGACAGAAGTGACCCTTCACGAAACATTTCCCTTTTCACACATCAAACAGTGTTAAACAACCTCCAGTATTCAGTGTTACATCCCTTCCCAGCATGCAAGACTTTCTGAACACCTTATCTGACTAGTGGCCATCACTCAGGCCATTAGAAATTCCTGATTTCTTCAGGCATCTCTCTCAGTTTTACACTTGTCTCCTCTGTATTGGACAGAAAGTATTTCAGGCAGCAGGAAGTGTGTATTAGATGTTCAGATGATTTAGACCTTCCTTGCAGTAAGAATGTTGAGTTAACTCAGTGATAACTGAGGAGGGTCAGGCTGACACCAGGAGCAGGCAGTGCCCCTTTCTTCATTCCCTTTGTTAGCAGGAGGTGCCTGAGCCAGCTCCTGCAGGGACAAGGACATGGCTGTGAAACCCACCCAGGGACAGTGAGCAGATGAACCTGATTCCCATGTTTCCCCTAAAAACTTCCACTTGTTAACAGAGAGCACACCAGCACACGCTGTCCTCTGCTGTGCTGTGGTTTCTCCTACCCCTTCCCTTGCTCAGCTGCAGAACCCAGATTCTCCAGCCATTCCTCCTTCCTTCAAAGAAGGGAGCTGGGAGCTGCTGAACAAAGCCAAGCACAGGCTGTAGTTCTGCTTTTTATCTTGCTTTTGAAGATGCTGCTTAATCTCTCTCTGAACAACAGCCAGTTCCAAGAAAGCAAGAGAGAGCAAGGTCCTCAGGACGAGATGATGGATGGAGCCATGGAGTTCAGAGCACTTTGTTCAGCCACTCAAGTTCTTTCTTTAGATAATGATAAAGTTAACTGGATCAATTTTAGAGGTTTATAACAGCAGAATGACTATGGATTGACAAATCATGAAGTGCATAACCTACTTAGAAGTCATCAGGCTGACACAACACAGACTGCACCTGGAATATCCAGTCCCAGTATATTCTTAATAGACTAATTGTCTTGTAGATGGCATACTAAAAATTAATAGACTAAGTATCTTGTAGATGGCATACTAAAATCATGGCTTCCCTGTTCAATGTTATCCTGTTGTTTTTGTTTTTTTTAATATCACTACCTACTAACCAGGACAATACCCAGGCTTTCCTAAATCCATGCCAAAGCACCCATTAAGTACTGTGAGCTGATACTTCTGAGAGCAGGAGCAAATCCCCATTGAGGTAAATTAGTGTAACTCCATTAACTTAAATTTTCTCACAGCAAGCAAGTAGCTCCTTGCCTTGGATTCTGAATTAGTCCCATAGGTCATGCAGCACCTCTTCAATGACTTAACTCATTTTGCTCTGATGCAAAATTGACCATAGAGAAATGGTAGAATTATGTCAGCTTACATTGGACTGTGGACTCCAGAGACATTTCCTCTTTGCCATGCTTCTCTCTTGCTCTTCCAGTGAATGTGAAATTAGGAAATAATGAAGGAAGCTGCCATGGGAGTGCATTGTCCTTGAAACTCAGCCAACATTTTACCTGCCCAGCTGGAAACTCAGGTGGTCTTCTAAAAGCAGAGAGTAGCCCAGCATTTTACAGACTCATGGTATTTTAGCCCTGACCAAAATAGAAAGGCTTAGAGTGTCCTTTCCTTTGCTATTTTTTTGTAATGGTTTCATTTCAATTAATAGAGGGTCATACTCCCAGCAGTGTACACAAGGCTCAAGGTACACTTGTTAATTTAAGCTGCAAAGGGGCTGGAGTGTTCTTTGAAGAGGGCAGTGCTGTAAAAAGGGAGGGCAGAGAGGCAACATTCTCCTTCAGATCTGTGGTTCTACCCAGACACATCCATTTCTCCCCTTTTCCTTGGGTTTGCAGTCTTCTGAAAGGATCCTCCAGAGGTGACCATGAAACACAAATGCACATTTTGGAATGCTAGATGTCAAAAGATATGTAGAAATTAGAAAAACAGAAAAGTCTTGAGAGTCACCAATTGAACATGTTGAAAATTCCTCACTATTGTTGTGAGAAATTCCTTGGAATTGCCAAGGATGTGGTGCAGGGGAGGGACATGAAAGGAGCCCTGGTCCAAGTCAGGGGGGAAATCCTTGGTTTGAACAAAAATTTTGCAAATTGCACTGTGAGTTGTGTGTCAGTACAAGTTTGTACAACTCTTCCTCTTTGAGCAGTGGGTTCATTGCTCCCAGAAGGAGAAGCAATGGGGTGAAACTTTGATATTGTTTAACAAAGCAACCTGTGTGTGAGAGTCAGGGGGAGGTCTGGGCTTTCACATGGGCTCCTGGCAGGCAGGGAAACCCAAGGAAAACCCACCTTTTCCCAATCAAGAGAATGCTGCTGGATTTCCAGCCTGGATTTTAAAAGAGAGGTGGCTGCCCCAGGGTTATTTTAGGTAGCTGCCCTGGTTGTAGCAGCTGTGTTGCTGTACTGACACAATCCTGCTTGTTGCTGAAATGAAACCATGCAGTAAATTCAGAGTAACCTTCACAAACTGAAAAATCAATATATTGAAATAACACAGGAAAATTCTTTTCCCTGTCACATCTGGAGCATTCTGGAAGCTGCAGCAGCATTGTTAGGTCAGCCTATTCCTGAAGCTGTGCTTTGGACCAGCTGGTCCCATGTTGCCATCCCACTTGCACACTGGGTTTGCAGTGGTGTAAGCCAACACCTCCACTCAGTTCCCTCATCCGTGCTCTTTCCAGCTTTCCATGCAGGGCCAGACCACATCACTGTTTGTTTGCTTGTTATTCCTTGGTTAGTGCCTCTGACAAGTTCATAAAACATTATTAATGGGTCAACACAGAAAACAAAAGATTTACATATTTTAGCAAGCTGAAAAGCAAATGAATTTACAGTTAGCATTGAGACCAACAGAATAGCTTCTTTGGGACAGAATGTTATGTTTGCATTCAAGTTGGAGAAATTTCATTAAATTGTATTTTTTTAACTGGCATTAAGTGTGGTGGCAAATGTTAAGGTATTTGTTCTCATAGGAAAAATCAAAACATTCTGTTTTGAGGGGTGCTTTTTCTGAATGTTTGTTTGTTTGCTCAGTGGGAACAATTCTGCAGAAATGAGGCAAATAATTCTCAAAGCGTTTTCATGTTGCTGAATCTCTGTTAAAAAAAAAAAAACAAAAAAAACCCAAACCAAAACAAAAAAACATCTAGAGCAGTTCCAAGCACTACTTCCAAACTATTACAGAAATTAGAGTAAAATAGTACTGATTAAGATGGGTAGGGGGGGGCATCACCCTTGCAGTATCTCTGTTCAAGGCAATGGATTTACTTTGGTTCATGGTATTTCTGAAGCCCATACTCTTCAGTGGTTCATTTTCAGAACATTCTTCTTCAATGACACAAGGATGGAACATCACAGATAATATCCCCAATGTTTACAGAAGACAAAAGAAGCAGGATTTACTCAGACAACAACATGCAGGTGCTGAGCTGAGGATACAGATGGGCAGTAGGTGCAGCCAAGTGGAGCAATGGCAACACATCTGAAAGGGACCTGCCTTTGGGCTCCTCTTCCTCCTCTCTCTTCTTGCTTTTATTTTTTTTTTTTTAATTGGTATATCAGGTCCTTCAATTATGAACTTTCCTTGTGTCATTAACCCACGTTTTAGAGGTTCCATCCTTCCATTTTTCCTGCCTGTAGCAGCTCCAGTTTTGTAGCCCATTTAGGTAACCCAAGAGCCAGAAATGATGGATAGGAGTGAGAGAGAGGACACCCACATGAAAAGCCCATGAGTCTTTCAGAGAGGGACAGCAGTCCTTCCAAAGAGTGCACATGATTCCACAGGGGAGGCAGAGGAATTAGCATTAAAATAAAATGTTGGTTTAAGGGAGTGAAAAAAATACACATAACTGGGAAGCTCTCTCCACCATAAAATGGAAAAACATCAGCTATTGTGGGCTATTTGCCAAGGGCCCAAATTCTCATGAGCAAGCTTCTCTAAGCTCATTTGAAAATCCTGGTGAACTCTGCTGCCAGTCACACATTAAGTTCAGGATGAAAAGAAACCTTGGAAGCTGCTGAGAATCCAGAGGGATCCCAGTCCTCCCAAATCCAAGCGTGGGACTCAGCAGAGCTTTCCCCACCCCACAGAAAGCAGATGACCTAATGTTTGGGCTCGTCCTGTCCATCCCCAGTGTGGTGGAAGCAGAGGCAGGGATCAGCTCACTTTTGTTTCCAAGCTTTCACAACAGCAAGGGGCTTGGCAGAAGATCAGGTGTCTGCATCCATACGTGCTGGGAAGCCCAAGGATGCTGTCCAGCTCCAAGTGGACAGTTGTCCACACTGAGGAACACAGCACACAGCTCCTCTGGACAGCCTGGTCACCTGCAGGTCACTGTGCCCTGATGTCCAGCTGGGGGTCTCTCTAAGGGCATTAAATTATGCCTTGGGTTTTAGACATTTGGCACTTTGCCTGGCTATTTGTCCACGAGTTTGACAGCAGCCACATCTGTCCCTGTCCATACCCAGGGGCTGGGGAGCCTGCTCAGGTGTAAACCTTTGAGCATGAATAATGCACGTTTGCATCCATATGTGCATGTGACATTACCTGTAGGAGACGTGTGCATGTGTCAGCTCTGGGGAGCTGGTCCAGGAATGCAGCAGGGAGGAAAAGCTGCACATTGCACAAGCTCCCTGAAGTGAGGAGGGAGTGTAGGACCCCCTGCCACAAAGTGCTTATTTGATTTCATTTTAGATAAGGACATTCCAAAGTTAAAATCCAAGCCTTGATAATGGTGATGAAAAATGAAACTAGTGTTGAATGCTCACTGCCATTCTTTTTTTTTTTTTTTTTTTTTTTTTTTTTCTCACAAAGACATGAGCAAGTTCTTTCTAAATTATACATAAAATATGATACCTGGAAAAGAAAATGCAGAGGTAAAGCTCAGCCTCTTGACCTCATTGCTGTGCAGCTGAACAGCCAACACTGGGACACGATTCCAGGACAGACTGTGGGCATGTCCATAGCTGTGTACAGCTGAGAAAATAAAAGCCCCTCAGCTAGGGCAAATACCCAGATAAAACATCACCTTTCCCCTCCATTCCAGCAGCTGAGGTGTCACTGGTTTCCCCAAAACCACAGACTAGAGTCCAGTGTCACCCCCCAGGCCATGGCAGTGGGACATGTGGGTGGCAGTAGCACGTGCCTCTGAGATGTGCTCATAAAGTCAGTCACCTCCTGATTCTCTTTCTGAGCAGATTTTCACAGCTCCAGCTGCACAAGTCGAATGCACTGTGTGTTTTCCCCTGGTGCAGGGTGACACTGGAGATCTGAGGGCACAGCTGAGGATGTGTGGGCACCCTGGGCTGGGTTGTTGCTGTTTCCAGGGGAAAGCTGCTGAGGGAGGATTTGGAACATCCAGCGTTGATTTTTGGGTGTCAATGTTCAGGAAGACAGAGATAGTTTGGGGGATTTGGGTTCTTCTTTTTATGTTTAACAGAAACATTATTTTAAGTGGCTCTTTGGAAGCCCTGCTGATAAACCTCAACACTGAAATGCAGGTTAATGGAGTAGGGGAGGTTTGCAAGGCACAGCCTCAGTTTTGGAAGAAAACCAGCAAAGATCAACCTGCTTTAGCCACAAATCTCACACAGGCTAGCAGAGAGCCATTTCAGGCTGCTGTCTGCACAGAGGAGGTTTGGCCTTTCAAAACTTGCTGCATGAAAATCACTTTTGCAGTTTGCAAGGGACCAACAGTGATTAGCTTTGATGCAGATTGCTGGGGAGGCCACAAACATCTGCCACTGCTGTCCTCCCACCATCCCAAAACACAGGGGGAGGAAACTCAGGGAGAAGCATATGCATGTTTTCTTTGCTGCTGTTTCAGAGTATGGTCTGTAAGTTTTAATTGTAGTGATGGCCTGCTGATGTTATCTGCTGCCATGCACCCAGAATTGTGACCTGCAGCAGGTGACAAGAGCCACTTGTGGGGAAGCTCTCGAGGTGTCCCACAAAGTCCACAAAGTCATGGTGCCTTTCAAAGTTTTAAAAGAGTGATTTAAAGGTAAGAACACACACTGACTCTCTCAGGCAGAACCACTGTGCCCCCACCCTGAGCCTATCTTTAATATCTAATTATCAGGACTAATGACTGATTATGTGTCTCCAGTGTTGTCGACCTTTAATAATTCCTGTCCCAATATGCTTTACTGCTTTCCGGGGGAAATGTTATCTGAAGTGTGAAATTAACCATTCTTTTGTTATGAACTCACCACTTGGCCATAGCTGCTACATAGTTTCAAACCTGAAACATATTTGAACTGTTTCCAAGTTCATCTAGAGCGTGACCTTGTGTGTTTTAATAATTATAATTTTCTCAGTAAAGTACAACTCTAGAACCAGAGGGAAAAAAAATGTACAGACAGCTGCAGGAGTGGGGATGGCTGACCTTAATGATGAGCTTTACAAATATAGCAGGAGGAAAGCAATAAATCTCCAAAACCAAAGTGCTTTCTCGTTTTAACCCCTAGTATTCAGCAATGCCCTGATGGCAGAGGGGAGCAGCTCTTCCTGCAGGCTGCCCCAGGGACAGTGGAGATGGGAATGTGGAAGGGGAATACAGAGGAGGTATCAGGTTGATCTTCCTTTTCCTGTAGAGCTGCTCCTGTGTCAGATTTTCATCCCCAGAGTGGTGGTGTAAATCAGCTGGAGGCAGCAGGATTTGCCCCTGCTCTGCAGAGCCCTGGGTATGTGTGCTCATGTGAGTAATCCCAATGGAATCACAGACTTGAAGGAGGAGCACGCACATGAGTAATGTTTTGTAGATACAGGGGCTGGAATCTGGGCCACATGACTCAGGACAAAGAGACATGCCAGTTCTGCATAAATAACACAGGCATTCTGCTTCCAAACTTCAACCTACTTAGCAAGTGCCAGAGTCACTCTTTCCATCCCACATCTGGGGAAGCAGGGACCAGGACAGCAGGGTGACCTTCCTGGGATGAGCCCAGGGGGAGAGGTGGGTGCACTGCAGCCAGGCTCTGGTGGGGCAGGGAGTGGGATTTCTCTCTCCCATGAGCTGCACTTTGTGCTGTGATCTCACTGGGAACAAAAGCCAGCCACTGCTGTGGGTACCATCCCTGCTGCAGGGGAATTAGCAGGGGAATTGCCTCTGTTTCTCCTCCAAACACTTTCCCTCTGTGCAGCAATCAGCTCCTAAAGCCTCAATGAAACAGGGTTAAATAACAATCAAAGGAGAGAGGCAGGGCAGGAGACCACCCAGGTCAGTCAGGGTGCATTTGCAGGCATGCATGGCTCTGTCCAGTGTAAGGCTTCTCTTAGCCACTTCTGGGAGATTTTACCATAGGAATATGACTAACACAACACTTGGCAAAGCAAAGACTAATAGTGTGATTGTTCTGTCGGCTTCTTCCCTTCTTGAGCAATATCGTGCTGAGCAGTGTTGGAGTGAGGGTTCTGAAAGGCCTTTTCATTATTGTATCGAAAACTCCTCGGACTGCAGATCTCTTAATCAAAGGACTTTTATGTAAAAGTCACATTTTTTCCAAAACCAGTAAAGTTCAGGCTCAGAGCATAAACATTAGACTCATTATTTAGAAATAGCAAGTAAGTCCTTTGGGTTCTGGTATCAGATCAAAGCTAAAAAATTAAATTGCTTCAGAAAAAAAAAAAAAAAAAATTAGTTCATTTTGGGAATCAGCATATTTCTTGTTTGCTTTTTCATTATGGAGCTAAAAAAAGGAATAGTGAGATTCTGTCGGTGGTTTTCAAGTGTTTTCCAAAACTGGATGGATGCTGCATGCTAAGTACTTCCACAGTCTGTGGAGGCAGAAAATATTTTGTTGACATGACAATAAAAACATTCTGCAGACTTATTGAATTATTTTCTCCACCATCCACAGCCACAAGAAAGCAGCACAATCCCCACGCTGCCACGAAACAGAAACCTGCTCTCAGCTGGCATTGCCTTTAAAATGGAGTGCTGGAATCTGCCCCAGCACGTGGAGGAAGGGATTTCTGTCCAGGTTGTGGGTGAGGAGCCCTCAGGTCAGCAGTGTCCCCCACCAACACATGGCCTGACCTTTTGTCCCAAAGAAATCACTCCTTTTGGGACTGCCTGCTGGCAACCACTTTACTAATGGTGGTTTGGGCAAAGATAATTAGTTTATTATTGCTAAAGGGCTCAGCACCACTATTCTGGTCTCCAGTGCTGTCCATCTTCTTCCAGCCCTACCCATACCCCTGTCTCCTCCTTGCTTGTGGCCTCACCTTGTTTTTAGGTTTTGGACACACAAGTGGAGGAATTGGCTCTTGGCAATTCTTCAGGACGGAGATGTTAGGGTGGTGGAGAGCCATGTCCTGCAGATCAGACACTGCCAAGACAGACACTTGACATCCAAGACAAATCCTACCCTGGAAACAGCTGCTGCTGCCAGCAGCTCCCACCCTCCTGGTGGTGGTGGATGCTGAGTCCATGGTGCTGTCTGCCATGCTGACCATGTGATATCTCAAGAGAGAGGGAGCGAGGGGGGAGGCCAGGCTAATATTTGGGATTGCCTTTTTATACCTTTGCCTTCCTGATTCTTTTCTCCAGCATCTGCTACCTGTTGTAATTCACAAGGCGAATGTGACCAACCCTAATTCCTGCTGATTTTTGTGAACTCTGCAAGTTTTGTGAACTCAGAGAGAGGTGGAACTCTGGAGAAGCACTGAGGAGAGCAGGCTGCTGAGGGCTGAGGAATGGCAGAAATGCCCACATGTTTTCTGTTTGTGACACCGTGGCTGATGGGAATCATTGAACCACACAGTGAGACCAGTTCACTCCACCTTTACACCAGCCCTTAAGATGTTTCCCTTATCTCTGGCTTTTTGTAGATGGCTGGGGTTTTCCCTGCCTGGTTCCTCTGTCACCTACAGATGGCTTTCAGTGCTTAATCCTTGGGAAATGTGAGTTGTCTCCATGACTCAGCCACAGTTTCCCTGCTTGGCTGTCAGAGGGCTTTTCATCTTTTCACTTCTCAGTCCCCATCTGTACAAAGAGGTCAGTAACGAGAGGAAAACAAGCATAGCAGGGCCAGCTACACACAGATCCCCAAGTGTTGAGGGGCCATATAATTTCTTAAATGAATTGGTCACATGATACTCATGATACTCTTTTTTTTTTCTTTTTCCTCCTTTACTGGGTAATTGAAACTTCATAGACATTAAGAATGTGAAACATGCGTAACAGTTCTTTATGTACAAGCAGCTTTTTCTCTGCAAACTGAGGGGTTTGTGGGGAAGAGAGTTCTGTGAACACTGGAACGAGCAAGCACCTGTTTCCCACAAGTGTTACAATTCCCACAACTGACAGGAACAGTTGATATTCAGGGAATAAATGCAAATTTTCCATCTCTACATCATAGGGTTATCTGTGTTGTCCCCAGTTAAACCTCCTCACTGAATATATAACTAAATCTTTCCAAATGACCATGCCCTGCTCCCTCTAATACATTCTGCCTTCATCTGGCCTAACTTCTGCCCAAGTCCTTGCATTTCCTATAGGCTCAACACTTGAAGACCCCAATTAATCTCCTGGACTAGGAGGTCTCCAAGTAGAGGGACATGAGGCCCAAGGACAGGGGTGGATGGGTTGGGCTCCTGGGTCTTGCTGAGTGGGAGACACGTGGCCACCAGGCTGGCCCTGTGCCAGTGGGAAGGTCCCTGCTGAAGCCAGGGTGTGTAATCTGACCTTGTAAATTCAGGACCATGGGAACCAATTACACAGAAATCCAAGCTCCAGCAGGCAAGGCTGCACTCTGCTGCTCTTGGGAGAATGACACGCAGTCAAGGTGGGGATTGAGCTGATGCTGAGCTGGCAGCAGAATCCAGTCTTCTGGAATTCATGTCCTGTCTCCAGAAAAGAGGAATAATATATAAAAAATGTCTTCTGGCCACCCAATTCCACGCTGCCACTCAGCCCTGACCCATTATTTGGGAAATTGCTACTTGAGGAAGGAAAAGATAAATCAGTGTACACTAGAAACATAACTTGAAACTCTGGCTCGAGGCAGGGAATCAGAGGAGAGCAGAGTCCAAACTTTTCTGCTAGTTTAGTAAAATGGTGATATGATCTATTAAGCAGGAGAAGTCAAAGACAAGCTGCCCTGCAGGCATTGCTGGGCGATGTGAAGAGACAGAAGAGACATCTGGGACAGAATTTCTGGCAGAAAATTGGGCTCAGGGAGGTAGAAGTGGTCCTTTCTTAGATGTTATTTTCCTTAACTCCATCCAGCACCACCTGATGGAGCTCACTGATTCCCACCATGGGGAGGATGGTGTGTTAGAGACACCTGAGCATGGGGAGCTGGTGCTGGAAGCCAAGGAATCAGCTGGGAAAAGCCAGCCCAGCCAAGGCAGCTCTGCACAGGCACCACCAGACTGCCCTGGACAGGGACACCCAGCCTCCAACAACCCTGCACCCCACTCCAGGGACAGCACAGCATCACACCACGGCAGGAAAGCTGATTTTGGGGAAATGGGAACAACACCAGCACAAATCACTCCCAGCTGAATCGTTCATGGACCTTTAGACACCATCAAAGCCAGGAACACAGCAGATTCGTGGCCAAAATCACTCCCTCCATTCTCACACTGGGACAGGTGAGGGTCAGCAGGAAAGAGATGTTATTCTGTGTTTGAAGGAAACACTCAACCAGAGACCTATTTTTTTCTTCTATAAGAGAGTAAATTGGCCATAGCTGCAAATGAACTGCAGGGATCCACTACAAACCAGGATAAAAAAATTAGTTTTATTTCGTTGCAATCAGAAATTTCAGAATTTAAGGAATAGAAATTCTTGATGTAAATAATTATGCCATTTTATAATCTTATACTTAAAAGTGTCTGCCTGTAAATATGGGGGGGAAGGACATTATAAGGAAATTCTCTCTTCTTTTGAGGAGAACATGAGAGTTTAAGAATCAGGAAGAATTCTGGTTCTCTGAAACTCTTAAGTGATCCCCTAAACATCTTTTAAACTCTGCCCTGCCTGCATTTTTGCAGGTGGCAGAGATGTTTTACTTGTTTCTCAAGCCCAGATTTCACCCCTCAGTGCTCCACTTGTTCCCTGCACACCTTGAGTCCTGGTTTCATTCTTTGTCTCTGTGTCCTGAGCGAAAATTAACAGTTTTCATGTCTCTGGGCTCAGTGTCTCTCTGTGTTCATATCTGAACCTATCCCTTCCCTTCCATATCTGCACTTATAAAGTATCTCTTCTTTTCTGGTATTACTTACTCCTAATCACTCTATAATTACATTGTGGAGCCCTGTCAAGCTCCCAGGAACAAAGCTCATGTGAAGGATGCAAAAATGGACCTCTATCTCGGGGGAAATTGTGCTATGGCAGAGACGAGGAAGTTGTTTGATCATTAGCCTTATCTAGAACAAATTGCACATAATAACTTGTAATATTTTCTATCAGATTTGGTTCCTCAGACAGACACAATTTTTTTTTTGAAAATTAAGCTGTATTTAACTGAATCATCTAAGTATATCTGAGTCCCCAAAATAAGATACTTAAATGTGCATTAAAAAATAAACAAATCACTAATTCACTGAATGTGGCCCTTGTTTCACTGCCCTTGACATGGGCTTTAGAACTCAAAACTTTTGTATTGACTTAAGATAAATACTGCAAGACCATAAGCAATGCATTGTTCTTACAGTACCCAATAATCTAGTCCTTTTATTTAAATATGATATAAGTAATCCCAGAGCCAATGAAAGCATGGAATGACTAGGTGCTACGTTCCACAAATACTGTATTGCATGGAAGAGTTTAACTCCTTATCTGAAAAACAGTTGGCTGTGACCCTATTAACAATTATATTATCAGTTTTCCTTGGCAACATTTATGTGTCAAAATGTATCATGGGTTTCACAGCTTAGTTCCAGAAATAGGCTGTGGTCTGGGTGACATCATACCTTCCTCCCTAAAACCACTTTTTTTTTCTTTTCATCCTTCCATAAACACTTGTACTCCCAGCCCTACTCTGGACCCACTCAAGCCATTAAGGTAAAATGAGTTCTTCCCAGTTTCAGCACCCCAGCTTGGCAGGAGGGTTGAAAAGTTTACCAAAACAGCATTTTTTGTGCCAGAGGACAGGAGCCTTGGCAGCTCTGCTGCAACAGGGCAGGAGAAGAGCAGAAACCACCTTAAAACCTTGGCCACTGAGCAGTGAGGAGGCACCAGGAGCTGGTGGCTGACTGAGTGGGGCTGGTGGCTTGCTGTGTCATGGCAAAAGATAAAAATGCCCTTTTTGGACAAAGGACATTTGGACAAAATGTCAGGACTGGGAGGTGCAGCTCCCTCCATCCGCGCTCTGCCATGAGCCAGCAGCACCGGGCACGGAGAGACTGTGAAAAGCCAGGAGCAGGCAGAGCTGGAATCCTCCTCTCCAAAGCCTAGCTGAGGTTTTTAAACACTAAGGAAGAAGATTTTTACAAAGGAAGCCTTACAAAGTGGCATTGTGAAACCGCATTGCAAAATTCAATTTAGGGAGGTTGCAAACGGCTACGCAACAATGTTGTGTTGGAGCCCGGGTGCCATTGGGGTGATTCACCAACAAACACCCCACTGTCTGTTCAATTCTCTTTCTTTTTTTGGTGCCTTTTCAATTTTTTCACAAGTATATATTAAGGGAAAAAAAAAAATCTAGAATAATTTTATAGCGTTCAAAGAGGAAAGGATAGAAGGAATTCTGTCAATCCTTTCCTTCAAAAAGTAATGAAGGGCAAAGTATAACAAAAAAGATGTAATATGTTGTTATGGTCAGTTTTTGTGTCTTCTTGAAGGAAACCACAGAACAAAACATTTTCCTTTGTTTTGAAGGAACAATTTCCCAGATCTCAACATATCTGGCTTTTTCCTTAAAAATCTAGGGAATTATAAGATGGGGGCAAAAAAAAGAAGCCAAACAAGCAAAGAAAATCCACCTCTGAATTGAAAAGTTGTCTTAGGAATCATTCAAGAAAACTAAAACAACTTAGCTAGGCTTTGAAATTGAGTGTTTGGACCACATTAAACCCTGGGACAGGGTTACTCAACTTTTAGCCATTCCAGTTTTGATTTCATTTACTTTGGAAAAGACTTCAGCAGCAGTGAAGTTAAGGCACTTCTGTCAGAGGCTGAAGAGAAGCTTTATAACATACTTTGAGATCTTTAGGGGGGTTTGGGAAGCTTCTGTGTACTTCATGCAAACAGCTCTTCACTGGACAAATAGCATCTGAATATTGGGATGCTCCTATCAATTCCTACAGAAGTTTGGAAGTAACACACAGCCCAAAATAAAGATATATTTTAAAAATTCGTGGCTTTTTTTTTAATTCTTTTCCATTTCCTTTTTTTTTTCCCTCCAAAAGCCAGCGGCATAATTTTAAAAAGAGAGAGAGAGAGAGAGGAAAAATAAAGTGGAATTGCAGAACAAACAAGATGGCAAAATAACACAACTATTTTTTAATAAGCTGGGAATTTGCCTCAGTATGCAGTTCTTGGGGGAGAGGAAGTTTCTGTGAGCTTGCCAGATTCCCCATTGCAGATGTATGGACACCTGGAAGAAAAGACAAAAAAAAGTTTTCTTCTTGTATAATCCCAAGGTTACTTTTTGTGGCAAGGATAAGTACCCCTTATTGAGGAAAGCTTGAAAGACTGCAGAACCTCTAAATTGTAGCCTTTACTGGTTAAATGATAAAGATGCACAGACTTAGGATCTTTACTCTTCCTGTGAATGCAGGATAACTCCTTTAACACTGATGGAGCTACAGAGTTGGAAAGTTGTTTTTGAGCAAGCTGGTGAAAGTAAAATATACTGAGAAAAGTGAAGGGGAGATGGAGAGGCAGAGGAAGGGGAAATTCTATAAATAAAATCTATGTTTGAGTTAAGCTCTTCTTGATCTTTAATGAGTTATGTTTCCTAAGGGAAGAGAGGAATAAGAACTGTGATGAAAGAGACAATAAAAATTGTTGAAAATTCAGAAGATATTTTCCAGGGTCCCAGCCTTGAGGCTGAACAGTAACAGAGCTGGACTTGCCCAAGGAAAAATACAAGATTAATGAGGAGAACTCAAAAATCCAGAAGAGAAGAGAGGTGCAGAGGTATGTTCCTCTCACTGAGACTGAGCACAGGATAGAGCAGGATTAGAACCTAAACATTGCTCGTGTGTCAACTTTGCTTCAAACCTAAGCTGTGGAAATCTTCTTACCTCTGGGATGGTTTTGCTGGTCTTTCTAAACCTTAATTAGTTAGCTATTAATTCCCTATCACCATTGTTTATTTTAATCTATTGCAGGGAGGCTCAGACTTGCAGAGATGCTGGTGGGAGGGAGCTCTGGAGCACCACAGATTCTGTTCCAGTGACACTTTGAAGAAGTAGCAGTTGATGCAGTTTATTCTGAGCTCATTTTTAGGATGAGATGACCTGAATTATGCCTAAATGTTGGCAATTTGCCTCATCTGCTTTACAGGGTTTTCTGGTAGCTCTGGGCATTCTTGCTGGAGACATTCATGGTGAAAAAGCAACAGCAAAACACCAATCCTGCTTCATCAAATGTTCCCTGAGCTACGTGTGTTAGTAAACACATTTAGTGTGTCAGTCATCTTTTATTCCTGGGATGCAATGGGGCATGAGACAGAACCCTCCCTTGACACAGGAGTGCTGAAATGGACATTCAATGCTACTTTTAACTTTAAAGGGGGCTGAAACTCAAGAAAAAAGTAGGAGAGTGGGAATTCTCAAACCATGCTAATGCACCAAAAAGTAAGGGGTGTATCTCCCTCCCTTCCCCTGTAGAAATTTTCTTTAAAATGAAGTCATTCTATTTTGAGCAAAGTATGTGCTAATGCTTGTGGAAGTGTGTCACTCAGTGAGATGCCATCCATCAGTGGTGACATTCAATTTTTAAAGGAAATGTGTTTTTCCATCAGGACTTGCAGCAATGCTATTACCAGTACTCATTTTCATACTCCATGATCTGCAAGTACTTCAACTTAAACAGCAAGGCTGCCATTACAAAGGGAGCATGTGTTTTATCCAAAGGCAACACAAAAGTCACCCAAGGCTGCAGGTGTTTTGTTGGAGTGCTCCAGAGGCACTTTCTCATTAGGGGTTGACACAGATGTGTCTGTACATTTCAGGATTCATATTGAGTTACCAAACCTCTTAACATGTGCTTGCTGGGAGGCATTAAAAATACTCCCATCCCCCTTGTGAAGTGCTTGGATAGGCTGTGTGGATGTCTCAGTGCAAGTACATTTCCTCAGGTGCTGTTTGTGTGCTCTTGTGACCAGACTTTAACTGTTTGTGGATGGCCCAGCCTCTGCCACAGGTAAGGATGGGGAATGCAACCACGTAAATGACATCTTTCAGCACTGGACTTTGTTCCTCTCACAGAGCCTGAGAAACAGGGCATCTGCCAGTAAAAGGCAGTAAGAAATAAATACTTTCATGATGTCCCACAAATATTTGATGAAAGCAGAAATACTAAAAAATTTACAGCCCTGAAGGCACCTTTTTCCCACTGGCACCCTGGACACAGATGCTGAGGGACCCAGTGGGACTTCAGATCCACAGAGCCTGTATTTACTTGTCCATGAGACAAAGGAAGCTGTGAATCTCTGCATGTTCTGAGTATTGTGAAAAAGGAGGAGGTGGAGGAAAGTGCCTCCTCTCAGAATGACCTGCCACACTCAGCTGAACTTGGTAAAAGACTCAGCTTTACTAAATCTCCAGTTTGAATAGAAATAACAGATTACCACCACCATGGGTAGGCGGACACTGGTGCAGAAGAGCAGACAAGGAGGTTTCTGCTCAAGTATTTCCCAAGGTTTGTTCCACTCTGTGCCAGTAGTGTGCTAGGGCACTTCTGCCCACAGATCATTACCCTGATAAATGGCTTTTTTTCACATCAGAAGCGGGGCTGTAGGGAACAGGTAACAGCACTCCTGGTCTGTCTGGAACATCGGATTCACGCCGTCAGACACATCCTGTCCTAGGGTGCCACAAGTCAGCTTGTGTCAGGAAAGTGCATTTGTCAAACACATCTGTTGACTTTTCTGAGCAAGTTGCACAAGATGCTCACCTCTCCTTTCTAAAAAAAGGATTGTGTTGCAGCCAACATTGCTATCAGAGTTCAGGAACAAATAAACGTGTGGCTCATCTCCAAGGGGCTTTCCCCCTGTTTCCTCACAATTGACAAAGAAGCCAATGTTGTTTAAGAGTAAGACAGGATGACAAATCCATGCATGTGCTCTACTTTGTAGCTGTCTGAGCCTGCTGCTGCAGAGTTGCCTTAAGAATGACGGCATTATTATATATTTCCTGGCACAGAAGGTCTAAACTGATGCCCATTTTCTTCCATCTGCCCTGGGAACTGCAAGGGAAAGAACACACAACTGTACCCAGGATGGATTCAAACAGGAAATATCAGCTGAAAGGTTGGGAAAGCTGGTTGTCAAGAAAAAAAAAAAATTAAAATAATAATTCAAAATATTAAGAGTGGATGGATTTCTGTTGTGGCGCATAAATGGACATAAAACTGGAACAGTCCCAGTAAAGCAATTGTGTTAAGTCACAGTGTGGCCCCAATTACTTCAGTTCATTCAGGGACATTCTTTGGGATGAAACATGAAATAGTTAGGTAGGGGTCTGATTTCTTTTGCAGTTTGAAATATGTATCCAGCAGAGAAAATCTTGACCAATTAGAAAAAATAAACACTGACAGGTGCCCATCAAAGAATCACAGCACTGTCCTAATGTTTGTCAGGATTTACCTAATAACAAATGACAAAGGGAACCTGTTGGACTTGGAGGCAAAGGAAACCAAGCTGTGCCATGGAGAGATCCCACACAGTTTGCTGCAGCCAGAAAGAGCTGCTCCCCTGCATCTGAAATTTCCCATCTCCAGGGAGTCAGGCTGGAAAGGAGCTTGCTGTGGAAGCTGCTCCTGCAAAGTTAAGATCTGATAAGAGGGAGAGACAAACCAGAGCCAGCTAACAGCTCTCTTCCTCCTCCTGCTTCTGCCACTCACCTCTGGCTGCTCTTCTCCCACCTCGTGCATAAGGATGGAGAAATATGGATTTGCAGTTGTGTGGAAACTCCCTGTAACCTCTGACATTACTGCCAGCTCCTCCTATCTTAGAGGCCCACTTAAATTACAATAAAGCAGCTCAAAAGTCCCCCCTTCTTCCTCCTGTTTCCTGTGGCTGGAATTAAGCTCTGACCTGACTCCCATAAAAAACTGTGGCTTTATGAGCTCCCTGAATGTCAAGAAATCCCTCGTGGGATTTCTAATGAGTGAGAAACAGCAGTACTGAGAGAAGTGTCTGCACCTGGAAGAAAGAGGACCTGGAATCATCCCTGAATGGTGATGGTGAAGACTGGAGGGTGTCCTTGGATGACTCTGTGATGTCTGGACACAGCCCTGGGCAGGCTACTTGAGCTGACCCTGCTTGAGGTTGGGTTGGACATGGTGACATCCAGAGCCTCCTTCCAGCCTCAATTCTGTGATTTCCTGAGCCCATTGATGAACTTTGTTTTTTCCAATTTATACAATTTCTTACTGCCTTCATATCTCATGGCTGTAGCCTCCATTTCCTAAGCTTAGCTACCCATTTTATGTATTAGAAAAAGGAAAATACCTCTCTGCCTCACACATGTCTTCTGCTGAGGCTTGCCCCAAACACCTCTTACCTTGACAGACCTGTAAATCTGATGGCACTCTGCATTTACCTCACATCTTTGGCTTGGGGAGGGAGGCTCTGTGGGGAGACAAGGGACTGGGGACTGGAGTATTTTTTCTATTTTGCTTCCTGGGGTTGAATATATTGCTTTCTCTTGGTTTAGACTGGCAATTTTCCCACTGACACCCTGGGTGGTAACATGGCCACACTGAATTCAGACTCTCCCTTGGGCTCACTGGAGACAGAATTTCATCCAGGCACTCCTGTCACATTGCCCTGGGTCAGCTCTAACGTTAAGGACCTTTGAAAATGACACATAGGACCCCTGAAGCTCCTATTCCCACCAACATAACTGATTTAGAAAGATCTGCTCTTTGGCTCCTGGAAAATTATTATCTATATTCAGAGGGATGCATATTCTCACCACTGAAGGTTTTGTTAGATGATCTGATCTCCTCTATGACTCAATGTCATTTAACTACAGAGTTCTCTAACTCCTTGATTAAGAAATGTCTTATCTGTAGGCATCTAGTCACCATCTGAAGACTTGAGGAGACAGACAGATAAAAAACACTCCTTCATCTCTTTGCTGTATTTCTTTCTTAGACTTCAGTCTGTTACATCCTCTTTACAACCTGTCAATGAATACAGTAATGGGAGGATATGAAATATAGGGAGAGCTTAGTGATTTAGAATCAGGATGAATTGTATCCCTCAAAGTTAGGGGCATGTGAAACTTAATCAATATGTATTAGAGTGTTTTTAATTTGGGGAGGGAAGTTCAATAGGGTCATTTGGGAAAATAAACAAACTTGCTTTCACATTGCTGAGATTTTCACTTTGTTTTTAGTTATCAAAACACGCCAGCCAGCTCAGGGACTAATGAGAATTCCACCCACCAAAACCAAATTATGTTCATAATGAGCAGAAATGGTTGAAAATTCTGAGTTTTGAGTACTTGATGAAAGTGTGTTGATCACTTCATTTTTCAAACAGGAAAGAATAGATTCTGATGTAAGTATGGTCAAAGACTCTTTTCCATGCCAGCTTCCTGTGTAATTAATAACATGTTGGGTTTGTTCATTTTTTAAGAACAGAGGTCTTCACAAAAGCTGTGGTTGATCCTGAATTAGGATATGGTTCATATAAATGTAACACCCAGAGAAAGAAAGCAATAAATCAGACAGCCTAGTTTATGATCATAAAAAAGTTATTGCCTTTGCACTAATGCTTTGTCTTCACTAGAAGGAAGAAAAAAAGGAGCTAATTTGTAAAAGATGACCAAAAATTTACTTCAAAATTAGCTGATTGCAACTCATGCACCTATTCAAACTCCCCAAGCATTTGGCTATTTTAGTGTAAAAATACATACTTTTTTTCCTCCTGTCAAGTCATATGCTAAGATCAGGAGGAAGATATGGAAAAGGTCAGTAAGAATCAATCTTTGAGAGGGACAGATTTCTCATTAATGAGTGCAATAGACTGTTCACCACGGAAAGAATAAAATTTAGTGATTGTATCTAAGAAGTAAGAATGTTTTTCTTGTCAAATGTCATTCCCTTTAAAACTTGGCAATAGTAACTTACTGCAATTTTCTTTCAAGTGAATTTCAGCTGGGCTGTGACTCTGTGTGTAATCGTTTTCTCATGATGGTAGTAAAATTTGACATATCAACTGTATATTTATAATGGAAATAAACTTCATTATGAGTCCCCAAAGGGATCTGATCTAAATCTTACTGAATGAAAAATGGAAAGACTCCCATTGACTTCTCTGATCTTTGGTCAAACTATTGTAGCTGTAGAATTCTCTCACTTTCTCCCTTTATGCTGTGCTTTTGGAAACCACACGTATTTTAAATCTGTGCATCCGAGTCATCCCTTGTTTTGTTCCCATTGTCTCACAGAGCACTGGAGGCACACTTGAAATGTAAAACTGAAAAATTATCATCTTGTTTCAGTGCTATTTTCTTGGCAGCAGAGTGTACAAGTATGACAGGGCTAAAATCCCAAGTTTACGTTAGGCTGCATGAAGCAAATTTCACAGGAAGGTAACTGCTGACTTCTGTAGCATCATGAGCAGTTTCAGGGGAGGAGAATTTGGCCCCATTTCTGCAAAATAACTGTGGCTTTCCTTAGCAGTCTGATCATGTCATAATTCACTTTAATGCTCATGTATACTGGCCCAAGGGCTTATATAATTATTATGCCTGTCTCATCATGAAAGATGGATAACTCACACCTGAATACAAGAGTAGGAACTTGTTGTTTTGTTTAGATTTTAAACATTTTAAAATCATTATTAAATGAGCAAATTACACATGCCCTGCAGAAGAGGGTACAAGTCAAAGCTCTCTGGGCACTTCTTACTGCTCCTGCCACGGATTTTGAAGAGGAATTTTTCATTAGAAGGAAACATTGATTATGAGGAATTTATCTGCATATAATGCAGGGAGTCAAAAACAAAGAGAAACTCACTGGACATAAACTGCATTCCAGTGGAATTTCAGAATATTTCATAGACCAGTTAGTACTTTACCCTAAGCCACAGGATGTCATATTCATGAGGGACCCTAATTATGCAGATATGTGTCAGGAGTGTTATTTACATAAAGGTTTCTGAATAACACAGATGATCGTTTCTAGTTAAGATAAAGTCCCAGATGGTGGGTCTCCCTTGACTGGGAAGCAGAGATTCCCACATTAGCCAAGCCTGCAGCACACATGAAAGTGACAAAAAAATCAAATATTCTATGAAAACAAGTGTCAGGGAGATGATGATATATAAACCCGAGAGAAGTGGGTAAAAAGGATCTCTTTCACTTCCACAGCCTTATACCAAGGTCTTTGGAGGTTTGCAAATGGAAGTATTAAAACCATGGTGAAATGAAGAAGATGCTGTAGGCATGGATAAATCACGATTCCTCGTGAAGGAAATGTGCCACGCTGGTGGAAAAGCACCCAAGGGCACTGAGAAAGCTGTTCCCAGTCACTCCACACAAATTGCACTGCTCCCTTCCTACCTCACTGCATTCATTCAGACCCTCACCATTAACTGGTATATATTTAACTTTGTGGGGTTTTTTTTTTTTCTGATTAATTTATACTCATGCAGATAACTATTACAAACACTGTGAGTATTGGTTATTGTAGGAACTGAAAGGAGTAGGAGTATGGGGCTGCAAAAGGCAGATTCTTCCTTTTATTTTCCCTATACTTTATGTTCATGACCTTCATTTTCTTTCTTCTCCAGCCAAATCAGCAGAATTTGCATTAAGATAGGTATTAAATGCCTGCATTATTCAAGGCCAGCTCCATCCTGGGGTCACTGTTACAGCTGACTGGCTGCAGAGCTATAACCTCCTCCCTCCTCACAATGAACACATGACAATTAGATCAGCTTTACCTCCTGTGAGGAAGAGGTTGAGACAAGGGCTGAGTGTTTTCACACCCTGCCTTCTTTCTCTGACTCAGGAAAAACCAAGTTTTGAGCTGCCACTCAGGTGACTTCTGCTCCTCTGCTGCTTTCACACAGTTAATACTGAGACCTACAGCTTTTCCTTCTCTCTCACCCTGATGGTAGATGTCGTGTCCAAAGTACCTTGGGAATTACAAATATTATAAAATCCAAAGTCCTCCTGTGTTGCAAAGAAAAAATAGATGAAAGCTAAGGAGGCCAGGAGCGCTCCACTACTGACTGTGCTGATTCAGTTATCCCTGTCAGCCACAGCCTTGTATTTCCTTCTTTTTCCATGTAAGGGAAGGTTTTAGCTGGAGGATACTTGGGTTGATGCTAATTGACCCATCCTGGCTGAAAGAGCTTTTATCTTTGTGGCAAAGCTAATCCTAAATCAATATCACCCATTCAGCATTTACTTTCAACCCAGCCCAAACTGAGAGCTCAGATTTAGGTAAGGCTGTGCTCTGCTTTATGCTGTAACAGTGCTCAGAGGGGCTACAGCAACATTCCTGGAACCAGCCCTCCAAAAACCCTGTCACCTGCTGAAATCCAAGTCAAAATGACACCTCTAGCATCTTCCACAGTGTTTGATGAGTAAAACCTCAATAAAGTGAGTTTATACCAGTTATTGCCTACAATTTTCCTCATAACAGTTATCTTGCATTTTGTCTGAATTCTGCCCCATCCTCCATTATTCTCCAATGAGAACAAAACACACCTTAGTCCTGTCATCTGCCTATTTTATTTTTTTCTACTATTAGAGCCACCTGCCATGGCTGACCAACTTTAATCCTTACCTTTTGCCAGATGTTTGTTCTCCTGGTGAAACATCTTGGTGCATCTTATGAAACAAATCCAAGGATTTGCAGGAAAGCAAAGAGAAATCTCAGGCTGAAAGCAATGGAGGTTCTGGCTGCAAACTCAGGAGGATGGCAGGGAGAAAACAGAGTGGTTTGTCCCAGTGATGTCCCACTGAAATGTTTCAACTGAGTTTGCAAAATCAGTTTGTAAAACTGTGGAGTGCACAAGTATCAAAAGGAAGTTCGGGTTAAAGGGAAAAACCCAGTTAAAAGAATGCATCCTTTATGCAGGGAGGTTATGCTTTTAACAGATCTCTGCTGAGTTACTTAATAACACACCAGATGCCAGCGACCCTGTGGAAAATGGAATTACTTAGAACTTCAATGTCAGAATGTTTGCAGGCATTCCTCCTGGCTGTCCCTACTTCTGCCACAATAGTTTGAGTTTTGTGTTCTCTCTTCTCAGGGTTTCTGTTGAGGATGGATGCAATCGTTGTGGTTCTGTTTGCCATGGAGCAAAGGGACATTCATGTGCCATGAGATGTCAGGCTGGGGACAGAGCCCTGCCATTTCAGCACTGCTGTAAAAGGGGGAGATTTGGGGAACCCCCTCCTCTCGACCACCAGGGCTTGCACTTTACCAGGGGCTCTGAGTAAAGCTGAGCAGGATGAAAATCATTTCCCCAGCACTAATCACATTAAGAATTTCAAGCCTGGATGCCAGGAGGGTGATGAATGAGAGCTAAACCACCTTGATGGATCTTGAAGTTTCGCTGGAATTTCCCTTGCCTTGAAAACGGGAGTCCAGCCACGATAAGAATTGCCACAGCTTTCTTCACTGATGGGCCTTCAAAGAGATTCCTCCTCCAAGGTGTGTCAGATGCTGAAGAGAAGGGGGTATTGGGGCTTTGCTGAGGTGGTAGTAGTTTAAAAATTTTTTTTATTTTATCTCCTGTAATGAGCACAACAAAGCTGCCCCTCTCCCAGAGCTCTGTCAGCCCATTTCAGAGACAGACTGGCTGAAGCCACCCACTCCACCTCCTGCAATCCTCCCTCTGAAACACCCTGGATCAAAATGGTTTGTGAAGCAGCTGCCCCAAATTCTCCATCAGCACCTGGCCTTATTTTTTTTTTTTCCTTAGCCCAGCACTTTTAGGAGTCTTTACAAATATTAAGGCACAACCAAAAATATCTTCTGTGACCTTACTAAGAAACTGAAATTCTGGGAAAGATGGAATGAGTTTGCAATTTTTAAATCCTCTTTAGTGATTTATCATTATTATTTCTTCATGAGCAACAGTGCATTAAAGTGATTAGATGTTTTCTTGGTTCACTTCATTGACTCACAATTGGGGTTTATCCACAGGAACCAACTCCTGATCCTCCACCAAGTCCAGCACCATTAGTTCTGTCCCTTGCTCTCAGCTAGAAAGAATTTTTACCTTCACTCAGGTCCTTCCTCAGGACTCTGATGAAATAAATTCCCATCCAGTTACTGTTTGACCTGCAGAGGGTTTCCTATGTATCGAGTTTTTATTTTGCAACCCAGAGACCACTTTGGCTTTTTGGTTTAAATTTGATCTAGATGTAGAACCAGTCTTATTCTTGCATGATTTTGCCAGCAGATTATAAAAGCTACCAATGGAATGAAAATGGTGTTAAACGAAAATTGAAGACTCATCTAATCCCAAATCAACACAACACTTCAAATAAGGCCTAAAAAACCACAGTTGGGTTTTATATGAAATAGAGAGGCGTGTTAGCTAAAAAATAAACTGCACAAAACATGTGTGCCCTTCCAAACAGCTGACCCTTGGGCACATCAGCCTGTGGTCACATCCATGGAAGCGGGGAAAGCTGTGTTATTTCTCTGAACTGACAGATGTGTTGTTAAGAGGCACCTGGGTAAGGAGCCAGCACTTTCACTGCTACTCCAAGCCCATCTTGGCTGCATCTGCTCAGTAAACAGAGCTCTGTGGGAACAGAAAGATTCCCAAATTTGTCTAGCTTTTTCCAAGTGCCTTCATTTTTTCTCTCTAAATTCCTGAGTCCTCTTCTGAGAGGTTGTCAGAAAGAACAAGTGGAAGCAATATTTTTTTTTACAGATGGGAGGAAATCTGAACTAGACAGATCCCACCCACTCTACATGCTTTACCTTTTTCCTACCAGACAAGTCATAACTCTGTTTTAAGCAGATCCTTTGCTTGTACTGCATTTGTGTTGTAGGTGAAGCCTCATTGCTAGGGAAGAGCAAGACTCCCCTGAGTCATCAGATTAAACACCTCAGTAGTTTAACACTTCCAAGATGCTTTGGAGCAAAGGTGTGAGGATCTAACTTGGTCTTAAATTTCAGTGTCTGATTCTATGGACTCTTGGTCTCCTGAGCAGTCAAGAGGAGTGGAACAATAGGAGTGGTGATAAGCTTTCCTCAGGAACTCTGGCAGGGATATCATCTACCTAATGGGATTAGTATGGGAAATACCTTTACAGTGCAAAGCTAAATAAGATGATGTTGATACCATGAAACAAATAAATAAATGCAGTTTTTCTTAAAGTCAGTGTGATTGAAATATGAATCTCCCTGTCTGCCTGCACTTGTCAAGTGGTCTGTGGTCCTGTGTAAAAGAAGGGGTTTTATTATCTTCCCTATCCTGTATATTCATTTTACCTCCTGCCCAGCTCCTCACCTCAGCTGACTTATGACAGGCACCATCCACCCTATCTGGAAGGAAAATAAACACTCCTTGTGCCCTCATTGTAAAAAACCAAGATTAGCTGATGCTCCAAAGCCATGAACTGGGAGAAACTGATTGATTTACAGTACAAGCAATCTCATGAGGAGTCCCTTACATCATCAGGTTGTAGATTTAATTCTATTGAAAAGAACTTTCTCATCCCCCAAGCATAAATGAATGACTCAGTAATTTACTGAGTAAATCTTTCAATAGAAGAGAAGAGGTGAAAAAGTATTCTTCAGAGAAGCATTAATATGTTGTCCTCCTTATTTGGTGCAATAATCACATTAATTAAGGCAATTTTAATTAAATTATTTTCACCTAGACTGACTCCCAAAATTGCAGTTATTAACAATAGGAACACAAATGGCTCATCTTTGCTGCAGTGGTTTCATTAACAGCTGGGTTAACTACCAGAGCTTGCACCCCACAAGATTTCCAGATTAAGCACGTGGGTGTGCTGCACCCACTGCACTGACAGAAATGTCACTATTGTCCACATGGGTTTTATTCCTGCTCTTTCCCCACAATAGCCCAACTCACTGCATCCTTGCCTTCTTTGTCTAGCTTGACATTTGGTCCCACACCACCAAACAGTGCCTGGTTTGAGGTAAGCAAGTAAGAGTTGGTTGCACTTCAGGTTCTTTTTTTTTTTTTTTTTTTCTTTTTTTTTCCTAAACAGGTCTGCTTGATAACAGAGCAGTGAGGCATTTCTGAACTCCACTGGGGAAAAGAAGCCCCTACCTACATTTTTATGGTCTGTCCACACATGAAAAGGTGCCTTTACAAGATGTCCTTCTTCATACTCTAAACATGAAACCTGTAATTAAAGAGGAAAAAACGAAGTTACCAAGCAGTAAGTACTAAAAAAGCTCACGCCTCAATAGTGTTCTGTTTCTGGGAGCTCAGCTTCAGCCTGAAAGGATGGAAATGGTGCAAAAAAGCAGGTCACAGCTATTTCTAGAAGTTGTGGAAGTGATTGGAGCCCCTTGACGCCAGGAACTGGAATTTCCAGACAGTAAAGCAGCACTAAGGTAGACTGTATCTGATGCCAAGGAGCTGGCAATTATTATTAATTCAACCACAAGTAAGTGCATTTCAGGTAGGATTCAAAGGTTGAAGCAAGACTACAATAGCATGGACAGTCTGCTAAGGGTGGAAGTCCAGGCTGGCAAGCCAAGCTCTGCCCATTGGAATGTCTCATGGGAAACAGAAAAATGGCATAAACAGAGATCAAAATGATTTAGCTCTTGGAGGACTTATTCTCCCTTTGTTTTGCAAATGAAGGGACTTCATAACATAGAAATGCACGTGATTAGACTAGATTAAGTTTTTAATTACTTTTGCAATCTTTCTTAAAAGGAGCCCTGAAATAGATCAGTGACTATTACGTATGTATAATCCACATTTTACACTCTTCCTAATTACATGTGTTTCACCAATAGTTATTATGCATAGTCAATTAAACATGCAGTTAAAACACCTTAAATTGCATGCCATGGACAATAACGAGTAAATAAATAATTAGGGAGTTATTAAAATGCAAATTCATAACATAAAGGAGCAATTATGGAAGAAGAAACTATTTTAGTTCATGTCTTATTGACCATATCAGCTCTTCTGGTGGGTCCTTCTGCATTAATGTGAATGCTGCTGACACAAAAGACAAAGCAGCAAAATGGTTTGTTTTGGTCAATGCCTAATTACTTACAGCTTTTAGATCCTGAGGCCTTGGCTTAATGGATTTTAATGGCTCAGAAGGAAAAAGGAAGCTCTCTGCACACACAAAGTCTTCCTAAGATTCTGGAAAACAACCTTTTTCTTTATCCTTATACATTTTTTCTGTATCTGTCTTTCTTGTCTATCATTCAAAATTAGTAATCCTTTTTTCCTTTTTTTTTTTTTTTTTTTTCAAATTTAGCTCACAGGAAAGGAACCATCACATTTGCCAGATTTATGCCAGTGAAGTCTGAGATCAAATGGAGCTTGGACATCAGGAAACTGGCACAGATCCCATCAGGGCTGTGATTTTTCCAGCTTCAGATGGGTCCTACCTGGTTCATGGAGTCCTGCTTTGGATCCATGGAGCTGCATTTCACCCCCAGCTTCAGCTGAGCCTCGTGGATTCTGAACACAAAACCCAGCCATGGGACCACCCTGCCCAAGAGCTCACCCAGAGCAACACCAGAGGTTATCTTTGTGGGCAAACACTTTTATCTCTTCAAACATTAGTCATTGGATGTTCACAGATGAAGGTGTCTTGAAAATGCTGTCCAGGGAAGGCTCTGCAGTGCCTTGGGTTGTTTCAGGGCCTCTTTTGTCCTGGTTAAATCTCATGAAGGGACAATTTACAGCTCAGGCAGTAAGGCATGCTGTGTGTACTGAATGAGTTTTATTCATATAAGGAACTGACTCAGATTTCTTAAGCTGATAGTGTTTTCAGTGTTACCTTAAAATCCTCTATACAATGTTTAAAAAAATTGAAACCTGAAGTTTCTTGTATTTTTCAAGATGTAGGAGGAAATTTCTGTGTGTTTCTGCTCCTACAAATAATATTGGCATTATTTTATTGACATTGATTCCAGCTTTGTTGCAATAACTTTCTTCTGATGCTGTGTTCTTTGCTATGACTTGGCTAGACTTGCCTAGAAAACCAAAATTAGAAGAAGAGTTGCAGTTCAGAAAATATTTATTGCTATACTAATTACGTATAAAAGTAATTTATACAAATCATATATTGCAAAATTCCTCCAGGAAAAATAAAAAAAACCCCACATAGTAGTTGGAATAAAACAGCTGGTTACCTTTCAGTTTTATTGGCATGTACAATGTGATTGCATCAAGCCAGCTCCTCAGCTAATGAAAACTAGCAAAGCTCCACTGCCTCCAGTACCCACTGCTTCAACCAGAAATAAATCTTTGGCTTTTTCATTGTATGTGCAAGGCAAATAAATTTAGGTTTTTTTGTTTTGTTTTGTTGTTTTTTTTTTTAAAGGATCATTGTTTAATGAGAGGAGAAAAAGACAAAACCTACTGGCTGAAAGTTTTCCCATGTAGGGAAGTAACACACAACAGGGCAGGCACCTCCCTGTGCCTTGGTGTGGGAGTTGGAATAAAAATGGGGTCTGGGATGGAAACTGGGAAATGAGCAGGAGATGATCCCATTCCTTGGGCAAAGTGTCCTGCCTATTATTTATTCAGTGTACTGATAATTATTTTAAAGCTTTTATTTTCTAATTGCTCATGGCTATACCAGAGTGTTTTTATCTATCTATCCATCTATCTATCAGTCAGCAGAGCTTCTCCTAAATAAAACTAAAAATGTTTCTTAAATCACCTGGAAGTTTGGAGGTACAGGCTTAAACGTGAGGCAAGACCTGAGGAAAATTAATGGAAAAGGAAAAAAAGCAGGACAGTGTACATGTACTGTTATGTCTCCAGTAAGTCCAGCTTCATAAGATTATAGAGGAAACTCAGCTAATCACTGTACATTTTTCTTATTAAAAAAAAAAAAGTTCCTCACAAAACCATGGGAATTGATGTAACTGGTTTCAGTAAATTAAGGAAATCATGTGTGGCATTCTTTTGTGAAAAAAAAAAATCCTTTTTCCTTAGCTCTTCATTTTTAGCTCTATACATTAAAAAACCATGTGGGTCATATCTAACTAAAAGTGGACTCCTCTGACAAAGCATTTTTGCCTGGTTTTATAGACAGCAATAATCTGTAGCTGATGGGATCAATTCTTCCAGATTTGCAGCAGACACAACATGTTCTGTAAGGCCTGGGGCTGTGAGAATTTCATTTCAGCTCCCAGCTGGGCAAATTGCACCCAGAATTGTTCTTTGCTGCCCAGCTTGGGTTTTCCACAGCTATGAAACAACTTCTCCATCCCCAGGTACTACTGGCTGGCTGAAATGTTAATGAATGTAAGGTGCTTAAATGAATCTGTGGACAGATAAGTGAAACTAGAATTAAAACTCTTCATTTCATTAGTGTCTGTCTTTAACTGCTTCTCCACATTAATAAAATGTTGGAAATATATAATGCACTCACATCATGTTATCTTTCAAGCAAATGGTAAAAGAACCACAGTAACCAATTCAAAATATGCATGAATACATATAGCATGTTTACATTGGTAAACCCAGCCTGTTTGTACTAGGAAACATTTTTAGCAAATAATTTTATTTATAACTCCTGTGCAAGCATTCCAGACAGAGGTGGTCTGTAAATTCCAGAAGACTCTACTTAAAAGGGAATTCTTCAACTAAAATGAAACTAATAATAACTCCTTGAGGTGCTAGATACTGCTGCAGCTGATACCAAGTGTTAATCTTTGGAGAAATGAACTCAATTTTGTTTTGACACTATGATAATGCTCTATGATTTCACTGTGAAAGCATTATCTATCCCCACTCTCTCCACCTCCAATAAAGTTTTACAAGCAATAAAAAGGCCTGGGGATCAGCTCTTTTCCTCCTGGTGCTGTTGGAGGTTTCCCTTTGATGTCTCCTGACAGAAACCTCCCTGGTGAGTTACTGCAGGGATCATTTGGTGCCACTCCTCAGCTCAGGTGTTTGCTCTGAGCTGCAGAGTCTGGGCATGGACAGGCAGTGGGAATGGCAATCCCATGAAAGGGAAGGATGTTCCCAGTTCGGAGGAAATCCAGGTCACATCTACACTGAAAACAACTCTTGTTTTCTGAGTTCTGGCTGTTGTCTCCTTGGCCTCTCCCTTCAGAGGGTGGCAATGTCCCTTGTCCCCATGGCCAGGTGCTGGTGTCTTCCCCAGGTGGCACAGCAAGAGCTGGCAGCAGCTCCTCCACATTTATAATGACACTGGAGACAGGGGAACTCCCACTTCCTACCCTAAATAACTCCCTTGGGGATGATCCAGTTTGTTCTGAGCCAAGCACCAAGCCTTTTCTGACTTCTGTAGCTCTCCTACTAAAGCAGCAATTAAGAGAAACATTGCCAATTAGCTAATTGCATTTCTCACAGCTGCCTGAGTACAACTTGCCTTATATGTCTGTGCTGGTTTGAAAGTAAAACCAGTGAGAGACTCCAAGTCAGAAAATACAATTTAACAGGAGGAATAAAAGTGAAATAAAATAAATGAAAATTATCCAACCTGACACCCTGTTAGTTAGGGTGGTGGTCCAGATGAAGTGCTCTTGTTGAAGCAGTGATCCCACAGAAAGGTCTGGTAGCTCTGCTCCTCCAGGAGTCCAGCAGGCCAGTGCCCTCTGTGATGTCCCAGATTATATCCAGGTGGGAATGCTTGGCTCCTCCCCCTGGGTGGAGCATCTCCCAATGGGCTGATCTCATTCTATGAGTCAATCAATGGGTCCTTGATTGCCAATTAACAGAGATAACACCCAGAGGGAGTCACCTGTGAGCCATGGGCAAGGCCTTGATGGCCCATGAACAGGAGATAGCCCAGAGGGAGAGGAAAAGGGAAACACTGCCCCACCTGGTTCCAACAGCTCCTGAGGGTGGGGATAGAATACAGACTGTGGGCACATCTTACATTGTAACCTAGGACAATGTCATAAACTTCTCCACAGTTTATAAATTACTTATCTCGGAAGTACTTTTTATAAGCAACGTGTTCATTTATATTTTAATTCCAGGAAAGTTGCTGGCTTTCCTGCAGAACAATGCACCCATCCAGATTTCCTCAAGGGTTTTGTTAGCCCTGTGCTCACAGAGACCTGAGCAAGAGCCACAGCACCCTCCAGCTCAGGAAATAAATCCCAATTCCTGCTGCACAGCAGGGAATATCCACAGGGACACATCTCCATAAAGCCACGTTGCCTGTACTCTCCTTGAGTATCCACCTCTGCCCACTGGCAGGAACAGGACATTGCTCTGCACAGCCTGTGAGAGCTGGAACTACCCAAAAATGGCAATTCTTTGCTTGTTATGCCTGAAGATTTTAGCTGGAGTGCAACCAGCCACATTACTCACTTCCTATCCTTCCTCCTGGAGCCACTTACAGGAAAGGAGGAACAATGGGCACTTCAGTCCTCACCTGGCAGGCCACATAGGGCAGTGGTGGCACTGGGATATCCCCAGCTCAGGATGGAGCAGGAGCAGGGCTGGGAGAGCCCAGCCTGAGGGGATGCTCATGGTGATGCTCTTCAGCCTTCCCAAGATTGATTTGAGCTCCCAGGCATCCTCACATCTGCTTGATCCAGTGTAACACAGGCTGTGGCTGAACTGCTGCAGGGCTCACAGTGACTCTGGCATGGTTTTAAGCTGTTGTCTTTCCTGCTTCTGCCTGAGTTTATTTACACCACTGCACAGAGAGGCTCTTCTCCAGAGGCATCTCCCACCCCGTGACTCCCCATGGGCACAAGGCAGCCTCTGCCATTCCCATCAGCTTGAGCCAGGGGGAAAAGCAGAGGGATTAAATGTAATTGCAAAAAAAAATAACAAAAAAAGCTTCCACTAGAGTAAAACAACCTAAACTTTGTGCACAATAAGGTCTCTGCTGCAGTCTTGTTCCCTCCAAAGCAGAGCATAAATGGTCTTCCTTTGCTAAATTGTCCACAGATATATTCTTTAATTCCAGGAAGAATTCTCATGTTTTCCAGTATTTTACTGCCTAACCTTTTTTACCTCCTTGCACTCTATCTTTTAAAATTGCTTTTTATTGGCAAAGACCTTTTTGTTATTTTGTGTGAGTTCAGGTCTTGCCAATGTTTCAATGCAATTGCTAAGTCCTGCACATACTTAAAATGATAGGCTTGAGGGATCTTTGATCTGAAGCCAAATGGGATTTAATACAGTTATCTCTTTAAAAGCAGTGTTCCCCCTCCTTCTTTGCTGCTTCACCAAAATGGAGCAGGCAGGAAATTCTCCATCCAGCTTTCATTCACGAGCTGGTTTGTAGTAGTGGTTGCAGACAACCAGATCCAAATCCTGTTGAAAGCAATAAAAAATTAAATAAATAAATAAAATCCCATTATCTTGCATCAGGCCCAAATTGCTTTCTGGACCTTTATCTAAGTTTTGGGAATTTCCAAAATATTTCCAAGGTAACACCACTCCTTGGCTGGCTGAAATTTAACCTTTCACATTTGAGGAGATGGTCCTTTAGGCAGCTGGATAAAATGTACTAGAGACTATGCTGAGGTTTCTTAAAGCTGAATGGAATTTAATTTTAAACCTGTTCATTGACAGGTAGGCTTTGGCATGTCCCTATCCCCCTTGCAGGAGGATCTGGGGTTTGGCACAGGAGATCCAGTGCTGGGCCTCTCCATTTTCCTGCTCATCTGAAATGGAAGGAGGGAAAAGAAGGCACAAGTGATGGTGACTCTCCTGTTTACTGCAGAAAAACTACTCACTGTGAGAAAAACTATTTAATTCTCACATAAGCCAGGTCATACAGGGAGCCTGTGGTAGTGCAGAGCCTCAGCAGCACAGGGTTACCCCCAGAGGAGAGGGACTAAGCAGTGGAAAACAAGAAGATTCTCCTGAATTTGGGTTTTACACCAGACTGGGAGAGGTTTTAAATATCACTGTCAGGAATCAGGGGACACCAACATTCTGCTCATAGAATAAGAAGAAAAGGATGCCAAAGAAAGGGTTTGCAGAATGGGAAGGAAGGGGAATGTCCCTAAAAGCGTGGTGTAAGCCCTGGTGTTTGCACTCCCTCACCCCATCAGAGCCCAGAGCCTTCTCCTTGCCCATGCAGGTCCAGCTTTCCAGGCTTGCAAAGGCTGGAGTTACTCACTTTTGGATTTTCGGTTCGGATGACAAATTCCACTTTATTCCCAGGGTGTGCTACTAAATCACTTTGTGCCACATTCAGAGTGAGCTGGCCTTTCCAGACACCCTGTGCTCCAAGCACAGACATTTGTATGAAAGTCTGAGCAGTGCATATGGGCATTTAGTGAGAGATTAATATTAAAATACTCAGCTACCCAATCAACTTATGAGGTTTTAATGCAATGACTTGAGTCTAGATGTTAGAGTTCACTTAAAGTTCACTGACTATTATGGGACTGATGGTATATAGAATAGCTTAATCTTACCGTGGGAAAACTAAAATCATGTAGGGGAAAATTGGGCAAGACATGGAGGATAAACTCCCATTCCTAGGAGAGATACCACGGGACATGCCAAAAAAAGGCAGAGAAGGAACCTTTACTTGCAGAGCAGTGGGAAGGATGTGCAGTTAGCAACACTTACAGTAGCCATTTGCCATCCTCATCTGTTCTGTAGACATTTTCCAAGAGCAGGAAGGGGGGAAAGAGCTGCTTTATGTGTCTTTTACACAATGCAGAGGGGAAACCAGAGGTTCAAAAGACAGCTCTGTTTTGCAGGCTAAAGATTCTTGCTTCATTTACTGACAGGACCTTTCTATGCATAAGAGGAGACCTCCCACACCTTAAATTACTGTGCTGGATGGATTTACATTCTGCTTTATCCTCTGCATTCCAGCTCCTGCCCTTAGCCTTGTGATTGTGTGCATGAAAATCTGCTGGCTGCACATCCCACAGAGCTCAGGTCACCCCCAGCAAAAGAAAAAAAACGACCAAAAAAACTACCACCAGCAACAACAAACCAAAAATCACCCAGACCCAAAGCCACAGGAAAAAAGGATTCTCATTTAGCTATATCCTTCCCAAGGGCCACTGTTTCCCTGAGCAAAATTAAACTTGCAGAAGAAAACATTTGAGAGAAAGTTGGGGCTAATGAAAACTGCACAAGGTTCTTTGGCTTCACTCATCTGGAGAAGAAAAGTATAGCTCTAGGCAAGCAGGAGCTTGTTGAGCTTGAAGAAATGTTACCTGCTTAAAGGCAGGTAAAATCTGGCATAAGCTGTTAATCCATCATTCAGGTTTTTACATGCCAAACTCCTGTAAATGTTTTTCTACCACATCCTGTCTCCTCCTTCCCTAGCTGAAAAATAATAATAATTTTGGAAGAGCATGAATTAGGCCTGTCATTCTGTTTTTTCTCCCCTTATCCTTGAACTACATCATACAAACTCACTGTCTCTTAGAGGACTTGATCCTGCACAGGGGGCAAAATTTACCATGACTTCAACTTTGTGAGTTTGCATTTTCATTTAGAGAAAAGTCAAACCTTCTTCTTTCCCATCCCCATCCTTAGGATGGAGCTTTGGTCAGCTACCAGTGAGCCACAGCAGGATTTCCAGCATGAGATCCTGAACACCTTCACCCAGGCAGGGGCAGGTGGGGAGGGGAAGGCAGGGCAAGGTTGGTGTTGGGATGAAAAATGGGGCAAGGCCAGATTTGAGTAACTTCAGCCTCTGCACAGCCAAGTGTTGACAAAGCAGTGAGCCCATGCCAAGGCATTATTCTGGATGAGCAGCCCCTGACAGCAGGTTTCAGCACAGCTCACAGCACCAGGGATCCCTTGCTGTGCCCATGCTCACTTGGGCAGCACTGATGTTGCATCCCTTGGACCTTCACATCTCCTGATGTGTGCATACAAATGCATTCAGAGCAACAGGGAACATTACTTTTTTTATTTTTATTTTTTTTTCTATGAATAATACAGATTGTGTGAAGGATTTAGCACCTGTTTTAGTGTTTGGGTTTTAGTGTTTGCATAGGGATGAGTGAGGATGGGCTCCACTGCTCATTGCTTCAAACCTGTGCATTATTTCAGGGTCAGTCCCACCTTCTAATGAGGGAACAGCTCACACTAAGAGCAGCACAGTGGCTCTGCAGACACCCCCATCCAATCTCTCTGGCATTACAGGCTCTGCTCCTCTTTGCAGAAGCTGATTCTTACAGCAGGGATGTACCAAGCCCAGTGGCAGCCCCCTGCTTTCCCAACCCTCTCCCTGTGGTTATCATCCCTCCACAGGTCCTGCAGATTCCCTGGTTCCCAGCTCACCTCCCCAAATGCAGGCAACAGCTGAAGCACGAAACACCTGGACTGTGCAACACAATTCTGCTGCAAGCCAGACACTAAAAGAAATATGCAGATCTAACAAAACATCCAAACTCTCCAGAGCACCTGCAGGTTTCTTGTTTGCTCCTTCTCATTCCTTGGTCAGAGTCCTCAAGGGGGTTGCAGCCTCTCCAGCTGCACAGGGCTTTTCCATCAGCTCACCCCTCCCTCAGCCTCATTTCTCTTTGCTTAAGGTCTCATCTCTGCAAGATAACTCTGGAGATAAGGTTCATTTCTGCTCCCATCCTAAGGAGAGTTGATAACTCTTCCCAGTTTCCCAGGATGTGATCTGGTGCTCAGTGCCCCACACTTCCACACCAGGCAGGCTGGTTTCCCTGGGGAGCTCCCCAAGGAGCAGCACTTCCATCATCATCCATGTTTAAGGCCTTCTGCCACCATGGGGAGATAAAAACTTCAGAGAAAATTCAAGCTACCCTCGTGGAAAACACAGCTGGCAGAGTTGTGGAATACACTCAACCTCTCTTTAGATTCTTTAGCTTGTCAAGTTATGCTTCTTTTCCACGAATTTCATTTCCCCCAGCAGTAACAAAGTTATGTATAGCACCTTTTAGGTGGCATTTGACATTTACCATGTCTATGGAAACAGGAGCTCCCTGGTTTCCTGTTTGCTGTGCCACCTCTCTGTGGGACACACAATCTCACACAGGCACTGGGCAGTGGCAGAACGTTTTCCTTTTCAGATTTCAGATTTGTATGCACAGAAGAGAGCATTGAGATGTTCTAACTTTAGGTCTAGCTCAGGACCAAGCTCCCTGCAGTGTCAATGCAGCCTCCAGAGAGCAATTCAGGATACCTAAGCCAGGAGTCCTAAATTAAACCCTGTGAATGCTTCCCAAAGAGCCAAGAACTCCACACTCAGCATAAGGAGAGATCCCAGCATGAATGAACCAAGAGGAGCCATTGACCTTAGGAAGACCAGGATTTTCATTCATAAATTTAATGATATTTTGTTCAAATCAATTCTGGGGGTTTTTTGAAGCCACTTGTGAGCTTGCTTCAGAGCTTTATGAAGCTGCATGGAATAATTAAGCAAACAAATCTAGTCCCACGCTAAGTTAATTACATGCCTTGTGGTTTCATATGTATGTTTCTCCCTTTCATAGCTACTTTTTAATATGCCCCCATATTTCTTTCTGACTTTTCTGTGTTACTCTCTTTAGTCTTCAGGAAACCCATTATTACTCAGGGGACCAAGTAATCAAATAAGTCTCACTGAGTGCAATTAATCTCTCCAGCTTGGAGGCTGGCTGTGAGAGGGTGTTCACCTTTATATTTTCCAGTTGCTGTGGATCAGCACAGCTTCCCCCTGAACTCACTTGCCCAAGTCCCTCTGGTCCCTGTGATATGTTGGACCCAAAGCCAAGGAAAAGTTTTCAGGGTTCCTGGGCAAACATGACTTGACCCCTCACATTTAACTGTGCTGAGGAAGGAGGGAAGAGAGGGTTTATTTCAGTATTTCAATGGCACCCTTAATGAGGCAAAAGATTTATTTCAGGAAGGACAGATTAATGATAGTCTTATTAAATGTGTGCATTTCAAATGTTAATATTGCAGCAGAATTATAGCTGAGTTCATTTTTATGCATCTTGGCAGAGTCAGGATTTTGGGGACAGGGCTTTAGGTCTGATCTCAGAAAACCAATTCTGGGGCCAAAACTGATCATGAGTGCTACAGAAACATTAGAAAAAAAGAGATTTCAATCTTCCAGACTGTATACCTTGACTTCAGTGAAATTCTGACACTGCCTTGTGGTATTCTTATCAGCAAATTTGAGAAACAGATTGAAATAAACTTAGGCAAGATGGGAACATAAAGTGTGAAAAACTGTTCTCAGGAAGACCTATCTACAGCTTACTCTTAGAAGAGAAGTGCAAGGGTTAGGAAATTCTAAAAACCTGTTTCAGATCTTTAAATATATTACATAATAACTGGTACAATTGACTAGATAAAATGCTCAGTATATTTGGAGATGGCATCAAGCTAGAAAGTCTGCAATGTGCTGGAAATTTATAAAGATCTTATAGATTGGGGAAATGGCCAAGAAATGATGAAACTCAACTAGAACAGATAGAATTATCTGCAATTAATAGAAATAATTGATTGAAAAATTCAGGATGTGCCTGACCATCCACACAGCAGTCCTGCCTGCAAGAGCCTGAGGTTTATAGGGTATCACAAGCTGAGTGTCAGGACTGTCCCTATTTTACAACAAATGCATCTGAGGTGTGGTACCCAGGAGTCTGTAACTCTTACAGCCCCACAGCATCATTTCCATCCACATCCTGCTGGGAAGGTCTCAGCTGGAGGGCTCCATCCTATTTTAGTATTACAATTTAAGAAAGATGTGGGCCATTGGCCAGAGTCCAGAGGACAGCAGGGATGACCAAAGGTCCCAAAAACAAGAACCACTGGAGGCTGAGGCCCATTTATCCTGGAGGAGACAAAGATTCTTCAAGTATGGAAGAGCTACAGAGGTGGAAGCCACAAATTCTTGCTCTTTTCCATCACAGATGGGACAAGAAGAAATGTTCATGAGTGGCAGCAAGGGACATCCTGCTCAGGCATCAGAAAAACTTTCCAATTGCAAGACACTGGAAAAAAATTGCCTAGGGAAGCTGTGAAGTTCCATTTATTAGAGGTTTTTAATCCTCTAGGGGAGTACAGGAGGCCAGTAATCCTCCCCTGGGGCAGAGGGATGAAGTAGATTACCCCCTGAACTCCCTTCTAACCTTCCTGTGCCTCTGTGTAAGTAAGAAAAAAACCAAATGAATATGGGAAAATATCCTGTAGCAAAACCCTATTGATCCAGTTCACCCAGCTTTAAGGGACGTGTCAGAAATTAATTGATCTTTAAGGAATTACGAGCAGAAATTGTGCTCTTGCTCCCCTGAAGGTGTTACATGGCTTTTTCATAGCCATGTAGTACTTCTAAATTATTCCACTATACTGTTGAAGAGAGTGGGAGGACAGTGGGAATATGGAGCTACTCTCTGGTGTGGCTACAGCCTGGGAATTTAAGCATAAAGAGGAGAATTGAATTCTTCCCCATTTGATTTCACAGAGCTCAGCTGAGGCTGCAGGACAGGAAAATCACTGCCCTGTGTTGGCTTTCAAGCTGCAGAAAGTCTGGGCTGCTGCTGGAGCAGAGGATAAATGACAATCTTTACCTGGGGGAGTATCTCCTCCTGCTTGTTGGTGTATGTAATCCCAGTATTTGAGCCACTATTCAGCATCTGACAATTATTAGACAATTATTCAAAAGTTCTTAACCTGGCAGACATTTATGAGAAGAGTCAGCAGTAAAACTGGAGGGGTTTAGAAGCTGCTATGTCTGACCAAGAGTAGTTTAGTACCAAGGATGACACTTTTTTCTGGTTTTTTTCCTTTAGTCACATAAAAATTCTATAAAATGTGAATATTTCTGATGCCCTGGACACCATCACCCATTGGCAAGGTTAGGCTTGGAATTTATTCTGAGTGAAGTTTCTGCTGCTCTATTTGCCATAAAGATAAATATTAAATTAACAACTCAAAGGAAAAAGATCATCTAGGCTGTTTAGAGATGGCAGCACAGTGACCACTCCATATTTGTAATGTTCTCACCTCTCCTATGGGATCTGGAAATCTCTTGTTCATGCAAACTCATGCAGTTTACAGAGTTTTCTTGATTTAATGACATGTACATCCTGATAGCCATATAAGAAAGTGTAGCAAGAGACAGAAGGAAGGAGAATGTTGTACAAATGCAGGGACATCCTGAAACAAACAAAAGAAAAAGAGGGGAATAAGAGAGGGGGAAAAAAATCCTTCAGAATTACCCACTGCAAAATTGATGCTCCTTATGTAAGTGAAGAGCTTGCTGCATTTCAGGCATTTAATTTTTATTTTGGTTTCTTTCTGCAGCGAGTATTTATAGCCCTCTCTTTCACTTGCAAGAACATCCAGTGGTATTTTAAAAGAATTTCAGTAAGCAGTGTGTCCCTGTTAATATCCACTTTGCAATCAGTTTTCCCTCAGTTTTCTGAGAGTTATTTTTTTCTCAGAGATGGCAAATGAAAACTTCTACCAGGCTGAGATGGATCTGTCAGATGGGGATAAACAGAGCATCGTGTTGACGAGCCAAATGCATTTATCTGTATTTTCATAAATTTTTAGTTCAGGTCACAACAATACCTGATATGAGGGGAAGGGGGAATTGTTTTAGGTGTATTTTGCATTCCTTAACAGTGACTCTACAGTCATGTTTTGATGCTGTTCTTTATCCTGCTGCTGAGGGTCCATGGACACATCAACACACCACAGTTTTCCACTCAGGCTGTTCCCTGGCATCACCAGAAAATCAGAGAAGTGCAGCCTGGCCTGGGTGAGAGCACCTCTGCAATCTGAGTTTTTGTGCACCTGATGGGCACCTGCCAGCCCACAGTGAGGTTTTTTTTTCCATCTCCTGGAGCTCAGAGCTCTGGGGACTGTGACTGTGACTGTGACTCTGAGTGAGTGACTACAGGCAGGGGCAAAGCTGGAGGTGAAATCCAGAGCTCTGTGCCATTGCCCCCATCCCTCAGTGCCCATGGAAAACACTGCTGGGGTAATGCAACCCTGCCTGAAGCTCATTCACTCACTCAGACCCTGATGTGCCAACCCAGACCTCTCCACAGCCCTTTTGCATCCCTGGCAGGGCCCAGTGTCTGTTCCAGACCTGATAAATGGTGCTGATAGATCAGGTTTCCTTTCAGAATGAGGCAAGTTAAATTGCATCAAGCTATTATAATAGTTATAGGATGCATGCTCTGTTTTGGAAATACAGTAAAGCATTTGCAGCGTTTTAGGGAGGGCTCATCCCTCTGAGTTTTACCACATTGAATGGGATAAATAATTTAAACAAACATTTTGAACAGTTTTGCAAAATGCATTTAATGAATTATTCAATGAGCTCTATTTGATCCTCTTCAGACACAATAGTGCTGTCAACAGCAATGCAGAACTTTCTAAGTAGGTCTTAAATATTCATTTTTCCCCATCTGAGAAATAATGTGTACTCTGTCCTATCACCCATGTTAGCATGTCTTAGAGACAAATAGTTTCACAAGTTGTCATCTCTCCCTGTATTTGTATTAAACTTTAAATTTAAGATTAGATTATCTTTTACATATATTTTTTTTTTAAAGATAAGTGTAGGGAAATGTTTGCTGTGCCAGTTAAAACCACGTCTACAATGTAAAAGTGAGTGCATCTCTGGATTCAAATAGTTACATAAAAACACAAGAGAAACAATGGAGAAGGAATGGCATTCCTGGAATGCAGTCCAGATGTATATGAGCTGGGTAAGGCCAGATAAAGTTTTAGAATAAACTCTGCAGCAATAATCACTTAAGACAAAAGGTCTCTAAAGCTCTAATTGCTGATGAAATCCTAGGGTCTTAAGGGGAGATGTCTGAAATCTGGATCAGAAGTGAGTGCTGTGTGATTTTGCTGACAGAGAGTGAAAAAAGTTGTGGCTATTAAAGGTGAAGCAGGAAAATGAATATTCCCCAAATTTCGCATTAGGGGTGAGAAGCTGCTGGAAAGGAAGCAAAATTCCCACTGGGTTCCTTGGGGATCAAGATTGCTTCAGTTTTACATTTAATATCTGCCTGATGGGGGCAGTTTGATGCAGAATCCTGGGGAAAGAAGAGGTAAAGGCACAGAGTGGAACAAAATTGTAGCACCAGATCTTGCCATTCTTGTTTTCCTTTTACCAATCCTTTTTTTCTTTACTTATACAATAAAGCTCAATCCATTGCTGGCAGGAGGAAGGAAGAAAAAAAAAGGAGAATGCCCCATGTGCCAGCTCTGATTCTGTGGTTCCTGGGCTGGTTTTATGCTGGATCTCTCTTTTTTCTGACTCTGCAGCAGCACAACAGGTCCTTTGGGATGGAACAACTTGGAAACCAGCACAGCACCACTGACTGAGGCCATGGCTTGTGAGAATGATGGGCTTGTCCCTTCAAAGCCAGAATGTGCCCTGCCCAGCCAGCAGCCCCAGGTCATTGATGTTTGGGAGCCTCAAAGGCCTCCAGCTCCAAAATAAAATAAAATAATGCTATTCTACAACATGGTGAGTTCAGGTAAAATCAGCCCTGACACCTCCACACCTCCAGAAAAACATGACATTGATTTAATGTGGTACCACTGGCCCTGAGTGCACCAAATCCCATTTCCAGTATTTCCTTCCCCTGTAACATCCCATGAATCTCAGAGGGAGAGATCTGCTGGATATTTGGCTCCTACCTGCTGCTCCAAAGCCAGGAAGGAGCTGGAGCAGGCAAGAGAAATCTGACTCAGAGTCTTGTAAGGGGAAAGCTTCCTTACAGGAACAGTAACGCTCTCTACACCCTTAAAGAGATATTATTGTAATTGGAGATCTTTAGAAGGGAAAAGTATATTGTATAAATTCATATACAAAAATGGACACATTGGTTGTTCTAGGAAAAACAAACTTATTCATGACAGGCCCATATGCACTTTTTCAAGTCATATTTTTCTAACTTGAAAGTTTCTGACACCTGTTAGCCTTTCTTTCTTTACGAGTATCTCTTCTTCCAAATACAACCGAGTTGAAAAAAAAAAAAAAGAAAAAAAAAAAAAAAAAAGAAGGAAAACATTGCAGCTTTTACCAAAAACTCTCAAGTCTGTGTGTGATGTGTTTTTCTTTTGAGACAAGGTGAAACTTTAAAGCTCCTGGAAGGAAGTTAGTTTAACCTCAGCACCAAAAAGCTTTGTTTGCACGTTAATGTACCAGCGTTTATTTGAATTACAAGAGCACTACAACTCCTGCAGCCTAATGGCTTAAAAGAGCCTGAGGATGCCAGACTCCTGAGGGCCTCTGCTCTCCATCTCAGCTGTTTTGTTTTGAAGTCACCCAAGACTGCTACAGAGCCACAAAGGACCCCAAATCCCCCACATCACCTCCTTCTTGCTACCAGATGAAATCTTTTGTTTGCTTGGTGTAACACTTGCTGGATTAAAATTATGCATGACTCTCCAGCAACCAGAGAACACTGAAGATATCCCCCTTCCCATGCAGCAATTTTCCTAACTAGGTAAATAGCTGCTCATTTTTTATCCTTGCTTTTCACTAGAATTTGGATTAATAGCATCCAGTCCGTGTAAAGATCATCATCTGCACAAGTGGTTTGTGGTTTGTTTTTTAATTGGTGTTTTCAGGCAGCAAGTGGACAAAGCAACAGTGTTTAATTCCAATGCATGTTAACTCTGAATTTAAATTCATGTGTCTATAAGGCACAGGCTGGAATGCTTTTCCAAGAGTTTCCACATTAACAATCCCATTATAAAACTCATTGGGGGTGATTATATATTAATTTTCAACCCAGCCCTTTAGTAATGAATACAAAGTAGACTGGTGCAGATGTAGCACTGATTTCTTTGTGCTTCAACAGTTTGCTAGTTAATACAGAAAGGCTTTTTTGCCTCTCTGTATTAGGAAGAAGGAATGATGTTTCTTGCTACTTTTACACATTTCTCTTTACTGTACATGATTCTTGATTCTAAATCCTCACAGAAATGTGTCAGACAAGCCCTTGCTGATGGGAGACATTGGCTACACCATGGATGTAATGTACAAATCGAGTTTTTGTGCATGAATGAACACATGTAGGAGCTACACATTACATTAAGTGTCCCCTTAATTTTTTCACTGGAATGCTCTGCAGCAGCTCCTTTACCCTGCTCAATGACAAAATGCCTAACTCAACAATTTACTCCTAGAGGCCATGCTTGACATCCCCCTGCACTTAACCCCCAATCACAGGAACCACAGTCTAAGGTAAGAGGGCAATTCAGTCCTGGTCCTCAACAAGCCTTAATAGTTCCTTTTTTGCAGCAGGGCTGCCAAATGTGGTCAGGTACATTCCTGGGTGGAGGCTCAGATGTGCAGTTGGCTGCCTGCAAAGCTCGACATTGGCATCACTGGACCTCTGGAATTTTTCAAATGCTGCAGGAAAGACTCAGGGGACAAATTAAAAAATATCTAGAAAAAAGAAGGAAGAAGAAAGAATGAGGAAGAAGAAGGAAGGAGGAGGAGGAGGAAGAAGAAGGGAAGAGAGAGAAGGGAGAAAGGAGGAGGAGAAGAAGAAGAAGAAGAAGAAGAAGAAGAAGAAGAAGAAGAAGAAGAAGAAGAAGAAGAAGAAGAAGAAGAAGAAGAAGAAGAAGAAGAAGAAGAAGAAGAAGAAGAAGAAACAAGAACAAGAACAAGAACAAGAACAGGAAAAAGAAGAAGAAGATGGAGTGAGAGGAAGAAATCAAAAAGACAAAGCTAAAAGATGCCTGTGATACAAATTTCAGGACCATCTGGGCAAATCCCATTTGGGATTTGGTAGGGTTGGTAGTAAGATGTTGGCAAGCTCTCACCCATGTACCTTGTCTAGGAAGAACCCAGGGCTTTGACCCTGTTAGATCATATTTCCAAGAAATCTTTTAAAGCAAGCATTAAACCAGAAATGTCAGGAAATATAACATCTGGTGCAGGACTAGGGAGTATTTTAAAGAAATGGAATGTCAAAATAAATGTCTTTGTATCTCTATCTTCCTTAAGCACAAACTACTGAAAATCTCTGTCTTATTAGCTCACACAGCACAAGTTACAGCTCAGTAAATTTATGAGTCTGCTGCCTTTGCTGTCTTTATACACTACCAGTCCAACTCCAACTGATTCTGGACTCAGATTAGATACAGCCCTGCTTTCCATCTGTGCTGATAAAACGAGAGAAAATGAAATGATTTCTACAATCCTGTAAATCCATTTCACTTGCTGTTTGTCAAGAGGTGGCGAGGGCAACGACAGAGGCAAAATCCCCAAGGTCACTCCATCACCCACTGTGCCTCCTCCTTTTGAAGGGCTTCTCCTGCTCTCTCCTGAATGGGTTCATGCAGGAAAAAGAAAGGCAGTGAAAACAAAATGGGAAAGGGAGCACAGACGTATCCAATGTTGCAAAAGAAAATAACAAGCCATGTCAGAGACTGCTTTGTGTTCCCTTCTGTAAGAACATGCAAGTTCAAACAGGCTCTGCAGAGGTATTTGCCTTGCTGGCTCTGAACAATGGGGAAGGAGCTCCTGTGTGTGAGGGGAAGCTTCACTCAGATTTGGATCACAGACTTCTCTTTGAAACCAAGAGGAATTCTGAGGGGGTTAAGACCTGCAGGAATTGTGAGTGATCATATCTGATGCTTACATCAAGGAGAACCACTGTGTCAGACCTGGATCCACTAGAGCATAACGCCCTGTTATACTTCTGTGTGGAAGTTATTATAACCTTTCTGCAAAGCAGATTGCTTTCCAGGTATTCCACCCTCCATGGGAATTGAATAATTGGATAATCCAGGATGCTGAAACCTACTGATACAGACTGCCATCTATTTAAAACTCTACTTCATATTCCACAAGATTTGTTTTCAGTTCCCGGTGACAACAAACTTTCTTGTGAAGTCTATCTGGGTCAAGTTTTCAATCTGTTTTTATGAAAAAAATTCACTTGGGAACGCTGAGATGTGATGAATGTGAGCTTAAGTATCTGTCAGTAAAAGCCAATTCATCCTTCAGTACCAATATGGATTCAGTTTTGCTTGCAAGTTGTACTAAAAGCTGCAACATACTGATTCTCCAAGTTATACACACAGGGGGAAAAAAAGCAAGTGTGCAGAAACCTGGCACGAAAGCACTTAAATCTTCAGAGTTTGTGGAGTCAGAGCTGGAGTTCTACAATCTCAGAAGCAAATCGATACAAAAGATAGGCACCTAAGATAAATGAGAAAGTGAAATGGAGGTGCCCAGCTCTTCCACTTTGAAAACCAGCCCGTGCAATACAATGGATTTCGATCGCTTCCTTGGTCACACGTTCTGCTGAAGCAGATGCCTGCGGGGCCAGGAATGCAGTCAATAAATACGTTGGGAAGTGTGAACTCTCTACTGAGACAGGGTTTGCGGGCCGGTGCTGAGTCAGCAGATGCTGCAGACAGAATTTCTCTGCCTTTGCTCCCCGGCAGCGAGGGCGGAGGCGGCGGCAGCGCCTCTGCTCCTGCCGGGGCTCGGCCGTGTGCGCTCCCTCCCTGCCCTGGGGCATCCTCACATCGGTCCGAACCTTGGGGCAGCCACGCATCGCTCCCTCCCAGCCCTGGGGCATCCTCACACAGCTCCCAGTCCAGCCCTGGAGCATCCACACATCGCTCCGAACCCTGGGGCATCCACACATCGCTCCCTCCCAGCCCTGGGGCATCCACACATCGCTCCGAACCCTGGTGCAGTCACACACCGCTCCCTCCCGGCCCTGGGGCATCCACACATCACTCCCGGCTCTGGAGCATCCACACATCACTCCCGGCTCTGGAGCATCCATGCATCGCTCCCAGCTCTGGGGCAGCCTCACATCGCTCCCAGCCCGGCCCCACCGGGCACGGAGATCATTGCCAGCTGCAGAAATCATCTCTGCTCCTGTGGGCACTGAGGTTTCAGCGTGGTGAGGACAGTGAGCAGGGAGAGGACAGTGAGCAGGGAGAGAGGACAGTGAGCAGGGTGAGGGGACAGTGAGCAGGGTGAGGGGACAGTGAGCAGGGTGGGGACAGTGAGAAGGGGGGGAG
>WEIU01003283.1:488936-536159 GCA_013389925.1 Aegithalos caudatus
ATCGCTCCCTCCCAGCCCTGGGGCATCCACACATCGCTCCGAACCCTGGTGCAGTCACACACCGCTCCCTCCCGGCCCTGGGGCATCCACACATCACTCCCGGCTCTGGAGCATCCACACATCACTCCCGGCTCTGGAGCATCCATGCATCGCTCCCAGCTCTGGGGCAGCCTCACATCGCTCCCAGCCCGGCCCCACCGGGCACGGAGATCATTGCCAGCTGCAGAAATCATCTCTGCTCCTGTGGGCACTGAGGTTTCAGCGTGGTGAGGACAGTGAGCAGGGAGAGAGGACAGTGAGCAGGATGAGGGGACAGTGAGCAGGGAGAGGGGACAGTGAGCAGGGAGAGGACAGTGAGCAGGGAGAGAGGACAGTGAGCAGGGTGAGAGGACAGTGAGCAGGATGAGGGGACAGTGAGCAGGATGAGAGGACAGTGAGCAGGGTGAGGGGACAATGAGCAGGGTGAGAGGATTCCTAACTCCATGTGTGGGTGAGGAGTGTCCCAGAGAAAGGCCAGGGGATTGATCCATGTGTTTTTCTTTTGAGACAAGGTGAAACAAGGCAGAAAAACAGCAGCTGCAAACGCTGCAGATCCTGCATCCTCCCCAGATGGAGGTGAGCAACTTACGGGGGTCTCAGTTCTGCAGGAGAAGAAAAAACACACTTTAAATTGGAGGAATTGCAGTGAAAAAGGAGCAAATAAACACCGAGGATGGAAATATAATTATGAAAGTATGTCGGATGCATTCACAGCAGTGAAGCTTTCTCATCTGTTAAAGAACACAAAGTAAATGTTCCCTTCAGAAAACCACCTGGGAAATGCCAACAAAGGCTGGTAAAACACCATGTCCTTCCTTTATTTGCAGGAGCATAAAGACCTTTTTATCAGGCATTCTAATCTTGCTTAGCATTTAATGGGACAGTGTGGTGGGATATCCACTCTGCTCTTTACTATTTAATTAATTTGACAGAAGTCCAAAAATACTGAAGGCAAAACAGTGCATCAATATTTACTGTACTGATTCACTGGAATTAAAATACTGTAAAAACATAACTGTGCACAGACACCGTTTGTCTTGGCAAATAAAATTTTTTGAAGGTTCGTGTTCAAAACACAGGTTTGGAGTAAAATTATCACTGAAAGGTATTGATCAGGCTGTTATGTTCCTAGCTTTGTCTAAAACCACAAAATATTTTGAACTTCATTAGCTATGGGATCTTAATGAGCAAGCCAAGGTTACAAAAACAAAGGGTTACATTGATAGCTAAATAAATATTGCCATTAACACACTTGAATCTGGATTCTCTGTTGACCAAAGCTGGATGTAGAAATATTAAGTGAAAGGTGGAAATGCAACCCTGGTTTTTAATAGCAGAACTAAACAAATTGTTTCTGTGCCATCCCTTCTTTTCTCTAAACAAGTAGAAAAGACAAGACCAGGGGAGTGAAAAACCACATCAGAGTCCTGCAAAAGCCAAGTGACACATCCAAATGATGGAGAAACTGGTCTGGAGGATGCAGAGAATGTGAACAAACTGTGCTGAGAATCTCCATACTAAAGATTTTTGCTTAAAAGCCACTCAGAAACCCCTTCTTTAATCCAGGGTTTTGTCAAGAGTGCTGCAGTCTGGGTTTCACTGTCAAGCAAGCATTACTCATTAACTGCAGAACAGGAGTTCTGCATGGACAACCTGTCCCCAAACTGAAGTGCCAGAGTCTCAAAAAACCTGAAATTGAATGCAGTGTAATAAAACAAGAGAGCACAGCTCCTTTGGGAGCTTGGGGGATGGACAATGGGCCTTTAGGAAACAGTGAAATCTGACAGAAAATGCTTCAGTTATGAGTGACCCTTACAGAAAGGATCCTTGGAAGAATCCAGCAAAAATAAAAGTCCTTAGCTGAAGTTCCATGAACAAAAATGGCCATGACCATTCTCTAGTTTGCTGTAAATCCATCCAGTCACCACCCTATCACTTAGGGCATGGTTACTCCCTCTGCACAGCATTGCTGTCCCTGTTTTCCATGTGCTGACAGGTGTAAAGGGGCAAGCACAGCCCCAGGGCTCCAGCAGAGGAACCTCCAGCACAGTGGGAAGGGATCCTGAGCCAGCATGGCCAAAGTTCAGGGGGGCTGGTGAGGAAAACCAACAGCTCAGGCTGGAGGAAGGCCACTGGTGAGTGCTGCAAGACAATTCTAGGAGCTTGAAAAGAAGAAAGGAGTTGACCAGCACTGAATATAAATGCTAATCCACCCTTCTCAGGAAGGCAGTATCAGGAGTGCATCTCAGACCTGTGGGTTTGTTTTTTTTAAAAAAAAAAAAAAAAAAATACCAATGTTTCTGATTGCCCAGCAGGAATGAGCCATTAGACATCAGCCCACACCTCTGGGATGGCCTGGTTTTGCCTGTCAGTCCCTGCCTTTGTGGTGAGTGCATGGCAGTGTTTTTCTTGGTTCATGCCTGTAAATTTGGGCAGCTCAGTGGGATCTAAATCAGGTCAGGGGGAAGCACAGGCTGGAAACCAGGATCTGCAGACAGGCAGCTGCAGGGGAGTGAGCTTGTTTAGCACATTCCTGAAGGGCACGGACTATCTCCAGCCATTTCCAAGTGCTTCTCCTCGAGTCCAGCCAGGAATGTGCTGATGGGCTCTGCAGGTAGGGCCAACCTGGCTGAGAGGATGCAGGAGCTGCAGGGCACTGCAGGGAATGGAACATGGCCCTCCAGCCCCTTGGAGAGCTGCAGGGAGGAACATCTGCAATGGGAAACATTGCAGAGCAGTGGTTTAATAATATGTATCACTGAGAACAGTTTGCTACTAGCTCCTAAATTAAGCACTTAATTTCTTTGCCCCCCTCATACTTTGTGTCAGGAATGAACCTTGTGCATCCACACCAAATAAAAAGAGGTGACAGAGGAGGAGAGGGATGCAGGAGTGCCATGGAGAAAGCAGCAATCAAAAAACACTGGGGAGGTTGTGATTTTATTCCTCCAGGGCCCGTGGCCTGGGCTGCAGCAAGCAGTGTTTCTTTCTGGTGCCAGATCACTGAGTCTGAAGGAGGAAATAGGCTGGTTGAGAAACTGCTTTTCAGAGAAGAGCCAACATCCTCCAGTAGGAAGCACTTGGAAAAACTTTGCATGAATTAGCAAGTAAATGTGAGGCTGGAACAAGTAAAGAGGGACAGAACTTGTCAGTTTGTCATTTCTGCAATAATCCTGTCAAACGTGATATTTCCTGAATAGGTGAATTTTGGCTTTGTTTTTATGAGGGAGAAAGGAAGAGGCTTTTTTGTGCTGCATTTGTTTTTAGATTTTTTCAAACTGGAGAATCCACCCTGTCATTTCTGATCATTTTTCACCTTTGGAATGTCACATGGCAATTTCAGGATCCTCTGTGAGTGTCACATTGATGTGCAGCATCTGAACACCCCTATGTGTTTCACTAACAGGGACAGCAGATAAATTTAATATTTGTTACATATTCAGAACAGCCTCCAATGCCAGTTTCAATCCTTCCTGAATTGAAAACCTGGCTGGAATACAAATCAAATAATAATCCTATCTTTTATGAAACAGTCTGCATTTTTTGCCATCAATCTCCAACCTCTTCTAGTCCTGGGTCTTGTACAAAAAACTTCATTCCAAAAAGTCCATTAGAGTCTCAAGATGTAGTGTTATGAAAAGATAAAGAACTGCTCAAATTACCAATATGCTCTAAAAAGCTTTGTCCATTTTCTGATTCAGGGAAAACTAAATTCACCTCAATTTCATACGTTACTTCAAGAAACACTGAAAAACATTCACCAGATTGGTCTGGGCACCAATCATCTTATAGCCCTATAAGCAAAATGTAAATCATTAAAAGCATAAGTTACTGCAATTATGGTGACAGAATGGGGACCCAACCAAGACCTGGAGCTCTGCAGAGTATGAGAAATGGCAGCCTGACTGTCACCCCAAAAAAACATCTTTGTCTGAGGTTTGGTGATGTCACTGGCAGGGCTCAGAAACGAGTCCAAGTTTTCAGATTTAAAGCTGACACAGGAAAGCACATATTTTCTGATCTGTGAAGTCAGACAGAGGAACTGTTATCTGAAATACTGCACAGAGTCTGAATAATCTGCCAGACTTAACACATCCTGCCTCAGGAGTCCAGGTGGGAAACTTTACTCTGAGAATCAAAACAAAATGCAAAAAAATACCTGTTAATAGTTCACCTAGTGCGTCATCAACACCCCCCAAATAAAGCTGTTAAACTGCACCAATCCCCACCACTGTCACTCTGTGCCAGCTGGGAAAATCTGTAAAGAACAGCTTTAGGAAAAAGGACATCCATCACCTGTGCTAACCAGAGCTAGATCAAGAGGTGGAATGATGTTTCTTCATGAAATAAATTAATTAAGGAGGTAGAGTGGGTGGTTGGATGTAGAGACAAGGAGAAATCCTGGGAGCAGTGGATGAAGACCATCCTGTGCAGGAGGAGTAACTGGCCTGCAGCCACTGATCAGGACAGATAAACAAGGATTTGTGGAGACAAACACATCCCATCTCCCCAGGTTCCAAACCCAGAAGGATCCAAGTTCTCTCCTCTTTAGGCACTCTGAAGCTTTTCTGGCAGATTCTCCCTCCCATCAGCTGTGCCAGGTTCAACCACTTATCACAAGCTGCAGGGGAAAGTTTCCCCACATTTATATCTGGCACGAGAATTTTCAGCTCAAAATGATGGAGCTGTTACAGGGATAGTGCATGAGAGCAACATCCTCCCAGATGGCCTCATAAAACAGGGAGAGGATGAACTTGTCTCACTGCCTAGGAATTGCCAAGATCAAGTTCTAAAAAGAAAAGGTCACATTGCATCACAGGAGTGCAGCCCTCCCCTGCACAATAGACAGCCTTAATCCTGCCTCCCTCAAATCAACAAGGGTTTTTCCAATGGCCTGAGCAGCAGCAAGATCAAAATTTGACAACATCATCTAAAGCCAGGTGAGATAATAGGAAACTCTCTAATCACTGGGATGGGCTTTACATCAGTCCCTAGGTGACTAAGGAGTGGATATATGACTGGAGAGAATAAATCATGAAAGGGGTAAGAGCACAGAGTTTGCTGGTAGATGATTTGACATTAGTTGAATATTATTTTGTCTGAGATGTGCAAGCAGTGATGTCTTCTGAAAGAATTTTGAAAGCAATCAACACTAGGGTGAAATTTTGTCTTGCACTGATGCCTCTTTTCAAAGGTTTGTAGATGACAAAGCCAGCTCAAAGCTGCCAGCAGCAGAAGTGAACCACACAAGTTTCCTGGTAGGATGAATGTGAATGGCCTGTCTTGCATCAGAGAGACAGGAGACAGAGAGACAGAGCTGAGCTGTGGCCATGGGAAAATGGCACATCTCCTCCTTGGGGGCAGCTGGAAAGGATGGGGAATGCACAATGTCACTGCTGCTTTCCAACCAGATGCTGTTCAGCCAAATCAGGTACCTCTTGTGAGAGGCTGATGCTGAGCAGCTCTTTGTGCTACACAGTTGGATGAATCTGTGCTGTTTAGAGACAAGACTGTAGGAGTTTTTACCAAAATAAAATGAAAAACAAACATCCAGACAGCACCCCCTTCCTCTCTCCTTTTTTTTCCCTTCCCCTACTGAAAAGTGTGAACCACTGCTATGTGATAAGCTTCCACACAGTCAAAAATTGCTAGCTGGGTATCAAATCCTTATAAATCCAATGGAAAAACAAGAATTCTCTTTTAACCAATGCTGGTTAACCATTGGAACATCTTCATTTGGACTCAGTATATATTTGCAGAGTTGTGATACATATTCCTCTGACAACCTGCTAATATCTCAGTTGGGAAGGGTCTAGGATAAAGTTTAAAAAAATAAAAAAAAAAAAAAAAATCATTGATGGTATTCCCAGATTCACAGAATTGTGTTTTCAGAAATGAATCCAGTCCTCCAGACAGGACTGGATTTTTCCTTCAGCTGTTTCCTGCGGTCCTTGTGGCAAAATGCTTAATCCACTAAACCCAGCCTAATTTTCTTCTGGCCAAAGACACCCTGAAATCACACACCATACCCTTGTGACTGATGTTCCATATTGTAGTGGGCTGTTTTAAACCACAAGGATGACAAGACCAGCTGTCAATAGATTCATAAACATTTCCTAACAGCCTCTGATTAAGGACATGCAGCTTGACTTTGTGGTTTCTCTTCTGGTGGGTTCATTTGGAATACCTTAACAAACAGAGCATTCATTGAACCATTCTATATCAGCCAGCAGCTAGTTCCAAGCTGAAGATGCCTGTTGCAAAGGCAAGGTTATCTCAGCTGCACTTTCCACACAGGAGTTGGAGCTTGTACTCACACAGGGACCTCCCCACACTGAGGCAGATGCAACATGACTAATAGGCTCACCATGAGTAATAAGTTCACCCCAGTTAGAGCACATCAGTCAAATCAAGTATTGCTTTACACCAGACGTGACACACCATGATGTGCAAGGCTGGGAATTTTGAAAGATAACGTTAGTGATAGACGAGCCCCTGATGCAACAGCTCAAAAGGCAATTTTGACTGTCTCTGAGGTAACCACGTGGAATTTCTGCTGGGGAGGCTTGGGCCAGGATCTCTGCTGAGCCCCCTGTGTAAGCATCAGGTGTTTATAAGGATGTTGATCTGCAGTGCCCGTGTCATCTTCTTACAAGGGGATGTTTCCAGAAGGTCAGCCAGACAGCTTGGCTTCCAAGATTATTGGGATTAAGGTTTGAGATGGAATCATGCCTCAGGTAAAATGCTTGCAAAGATCAAACCTTTGAATAGCTTTTAACCAGGATTAAGAGGTGAATGAAACAGGAAAGAGCAAAAGCAAGCAGTGAGTAAGAGGGTTGGCCAACGTGGCTCTGGGTGCCTGTCCCAGTAAGGCAGGCCAGGAGCACTGGGAACAGAGGGCCCACCTCTCATGTCACCAGAAACGAGTGCACCTGACTGAACTTTACAGCAGTAGTTCAATTACTGCCATAAAAAGGGTGTTGGAAGAAATAGAGGGGGTTAAAAACTGGAATCAGATGTCTGGTGATTTTCTGCTGTGGCCATGACCCCATTCTATCACTTCTCCCAGGTTCCACCCTAAAATCTGTCATTCCAGGTAGAGAAATACCACCTGTCCTTTAATCTTCACAGCCCAAGCTGTGGGAATTTTGGTCTCACCCTTGAATTCCAATTCACAGAGCCCCTCAAATGAGCTGTAGAGTGAGGAGCTGAAGCTTTATCACAAGAGCATTAGTGCCTGTCAGATCCTGAGTTCCACGTGGAAAGCTCAGCTCCCTGGCATTTGCAGACACTCAGCCCCAAAGCATAGAGTTTGGACTGGCACTGGCAGGCAGGCACTGGTTTTGCTGCTAATTACAACCTCGAGGTGTCTGAAGATCACTCCAGCTTGTGGCATTCCTGAAATGGGCAGAGTGAGAAATGTGCAGGCTGAAGGGAACGTTTTCTTGTGACCTTTACAAATTTAAATGGTGATGTGGTGGTCACAGCAATGATCAATTTGTTTTGGGGATCCTTTCTTCATTTTTACTGCTTCTTGATGCTGTAAGGCTAACTGGTGTAGAAGTTAATGGCAAAGAACTCTCCTAAGCTTCAGTTAAGTATGACATAATGAGGACATCAATTAACTTAGGGCAAGTGTTTATGATTAACTATGAAAATCAGTAGCATGCAGTGGTGCATAACAGCAGAGGGAAGACAGTCTTCCAGACCATTATTCCACTACAAGGTCATAATGTCACAGCAATTTCTTAAGTGTTCTGACTGAAAAAAAAAATATAAATTTTCAGTAGAGCTTTTATTTTGGGTGTTACTGCACTCATAATGTCAGAAGAGGCAATTAACTTTTCATCTAACTCTATAGATGTGACTCTGCCTTCTCAGCCTTTACTGAAGCTGCAGATATAGACCACGACTGCCAGCTGACATTACTGCCTAGTCTGGAGGTAAATATGCACTCCACTCTGATATTTACCAAGAGGAGTGGAAAAATTATCTACATGTATTTATAAACCATCTCACAATTTTAGAAAGAGAGCCAGGGAGAAATCTTGATAGGAAGGAGAGATTTATGGATGTTTCACCCTGGCTAAGAATGTGCAAGATGATGAGCTGGCAGAGAAGGTGATTTTGTTGAGGGATGTTTTCTTTCAGAGAGCCCTTGCAGGCACAAAGCAGAGAAAAGCCAGGCTGCTGGTGTCACCTGGCCTCACCTGCCCAAAAGGACAAGCCACAGCTGGGAGAGGCTGGCAGACCTGCAGTGTGCAGCCCAGTCTGTGCTCTGGGTACCTAAGGATGAGGAGTTACAAGTGACAAGCTGGAGGGGGTTCAGCAGAGAGCAGCAAAAAGCATTGCAAGGTGAGAGGAATTGAATTATAGGGGGAGATTATAACAAAAATGAAATATTGCTCCATACCAGGTCTGTGCCTAGAGCAAAGCTCTACACATACAGAGTAGAATTGATTTATACTAGCAAATGTTTAACTTCTAATGCCCTCATTCACTTTGCATGGAACATTTTGGTCCTAGGATGATTATAAGGAAATAAAAGAGAAGGTTTTTCCTCTTATCAGAACAGGTTCTTCGTGGATTACTGGCAGGAGGAAGTCAGTTTGTTTCTCATAGTACAAAAAGCTATATCCAGTAGCAGAGATTTCAGAGAAATCAAGAAGGACAAAATCAGTTTAACTGCAAAATGTCAGTTAAGATCTCAAACACTAGGATTTAATTAAGGCCTAAAATTAAGAAATGTTGTTTATCTACCAAAAGATTCACTGGTTTGAAGGAGACCTGGTCATGCCATAGGCTGAGCAATGTATCCCAGTTATACCCAGTTTGTGTAATATAAGTGTCAACCCTGCAGCAGAAGCACAGCTGAGCACCTTGAGAATGATACAAGCAAAATAAACCACAACAGAATAGAAAAGAATATCAGAGAGAGAGGGGAAATGGGGCCTGCAGCACTCACAGGTACAGATATTCATAGCTGCCCCCTCCACCCCTGAGCAGACAAGGGGTTGTGGGGCTAACAGGACTGAGTATAACAATAGTTTATCTTTGTAACCCACTGCTGAGCTCCTGCTCAAACACTGCTCACACAGCTCTTAATAACCATCTCAGAGCTCATCTCTAAACCAGAGCCTTTTATAAATGGAAGTGTAGCACAACATGCCATTGCAGGTGTCTCAGTTGCTCTGAAAAAATGTCCACCATGAGAGAAACAAGTGTAGCTCAACATCTAAATAGCCCAGACAAGCAGTAACAGCCAGAAAAATGCATAAAATTCCACTTGCAGCAGCTGCCAAGAAAATAAAATAAATAAAAGCAGGCTTGCTTCACCCATTAAATCCATCAACCCTGGGGAAACCCATTAAAAACCCTACTCTCAACACCCCAAGGGTCCCACTCCCCGGGATGCTATGCACTGTGGCCAGAGCTGCCCTACCCAGAGAATATGCAGAGGTGTCTCCTCTTCCTCCCTCTGTGGGAACTGAGCCTCCTCACCACGAATTTTTCTCTTTTCCCTCCCTGTACCCTGGCCAAAAGTCCTGCAGGCTGCATCTTCTCCACACACCTCATCAGAGGGGGACGTGGCCGTGCCACCCCTCCCTGTGTGCTCACATCCAGAGCTGTGGGCTGGGAGCTGGAGGTGTCAGACCTGGCTGGGAGCAGGGCTGGCAGCCTGCTCTGCTCTGCTTGGCTCACAGGAGAGAAAAGCTCCATGGGTTTGGAGCCCTTTTACAGGAATCCTGCAGGCTGCAGCCCCCCAGGAGACAGGAGCCTTAGAAGTACCTGGGAAACGAGACCCAGGAGTGGGACGGGTGTAGGACTTGCTGTGAGTGGAATTTTCCACAATTCTGGGACATTTTGGGGGTAGGATAACCTTTAATGAGCTGATGCTGACACACAAGGTGCCAGACACCCTTGCACCCAGGCAAAGTCAGCATCCTTCAGCAGTCAAGGACAGTGTCCTGTGTGACAGCTCCAGCCTGAGGTGACACCACTGCCAGCTGCACCTACACAAGCCTGTGCCATGGAGACGTCTCCATTTCCTGGAGAATTCCTTGTCTTTGTGCACACAAACCCCTGTGCTCACCCCAGATGGGCACTACAGGACATGGGGAAGTGGTTATGAGCCTGATTCTTGATGTTTTCGTTATGTTCTGTACCAGTGGTGGATTCCTGGTTGCTATCGTGTTCTCACCTAGAGATAAACACATAAATCAAAGCAATGTTTCCCATGGTACAGACAAATCAAACCAGCAATTATTTTCCCATCTCATTTTAAACCACTGAACTCCTGTTTTATCTCCAGATAATGATGAATGTGGTTCTGACACCAGAGGTCCACACGCTCCTGCTCTATTTCTCCACCACGGAGCACATATAAGTTACTTGTTAATATATGAACTGTCATGTAAGAAGCCACAATTATGCATGATTCACCCCTACAAGCTATGTAAATCTGTGGTGTGTGTGTATATGATAACAAATGAGTGTTACTTGATGGGAAAACACAGGTGCCAAGAGCTGGGACTCTCTGTACTGCAGATGTCAGATATGGCATCAGTGTTAACACCTCCACCAACCCTCACCTTCAGGTAGACTCATTTCCAAAGGCTTATCAAGCATCCTTTATCACTCCAGCCTGTCAAAGCCCTGGCAGGGAGCCAGAGCAGATCCCAGGCAGGCAGAGCTGTTCAGTGGGGAGTTAGGAGAGCAGGGACCAAATGTTTCACCACACCCAGCCTCATTTCTCAGGGTTGTATGGTCAGAATTTGGCCCCACACCTGTTGCCATAGCATTAAATGGTGATGACAAGCTTTAAGGGACTTGCACCAGGTACCTGTGGAGCAGCATCAGGAAGGGAAGGGTGGAAAAAGAGCCAATAAAGAGATCTCCAACCCAACACACTGCCCCAATGGAGCTCTGGCTAAAATTCTGGGGTGCTATTTCCCCTCTGTGGATGTCAGACAAAGGCACATGGGGGGAATGATTTTTTTTTTTTCTTTTTAACATTTTTTTTAACAGTCATTCCAGCATACAAATAGGCCATTATAGCTTTTAGTGCTTTCCTCTACCCTTGTTCATTTTCAGTAGCAATTATCATCAAAATAGCCTTGGCTAAGGAAACTGAGGGGTGGAAGTCTCCTCTATCCCCTTCCACTTCAACCAGCCCTCAGGTTCTATGCCAGCCAAGTCCTCAAACACATTTTCAGCATCACCCTGCATCCCTGGGAGAAATTAACAGGTTAATGCCTTGAGCAGCTCCCTCCCCACATGTGCTTTTCTCTCATGATGCCCCTCAAAGGCCACACAGGTGAGTCTGAGTTATGGACAGAGCAAGGATACAAAATTATATGTTTAATTCCAGAGGATAAATATACAAACCCAGCAGTTTCAGGACACATCCTGACCACTTCTAAGTGAAATGAAAGGTTACAGTGGTGGAGAGCTTCGTATCAGCACAATTTTATATATTTCAGATCCTTGATGAAGCAACTATTAGAAAGAGTGTTTTGTACTATTTGGCTCTGATTTATTAAAGTTATAAATTACAGTGTGGACTACCCTGTAATCAAGTGCTTGTGAACCTTGTGTGCAACACCTTGAAAATTAGCAAGTTGGTAGGTAACAGATGCAGTTTCCTTCTTTAGATTAAAAAAGTAGATATTTGAAACACAAACCTGAGCAGCTTGAGAGCCAGAGAGAAAAAAGCCACTTGGTGCTCACAGACTTTGCATTTTCTTCATTCTGTTAGTTCCAGAGTGGGATAATGCTTTGGTGTTTTCTTAGCCCCCAGTGGACAGCAACACACAAATCCAGGCCCCACACACAACTGGAATGATCTGTCTGGGAACAAAGGGGCTCCATGGGGTCACTGTCCCCAGGTGTCAGCAGGAATGGACCCAGTGCCACCAGAACAGGGGAGATGTCCTCAAACCTGCCCTTGATTCTCACACACACAAAGAGAAAAAGAATATTTTTCCTGCTCCTTGCTACAATGCTTCACGCTGTGAAGGCTGAAAAATAAAATAAAATTTAAAAATAAAATAAAATAAAATTATTTTTAAAATATATATTTAAAAAATAATAAATAAAATAAAATAAAATAAAATAAAATAAAATAAAATAAAATAAAATAAAATAAAATAAAATAAAATAAAATAATAAAATAAAATACCCCACTGATTTCTTTCCTGTGAAAAAAGAATAAAATTATTTTAATTGGTGCTCCCTATAGGGGAGCAGGAGTGAGGCAGTGATTAGGATGGGAGTGCAAAGACTGAGTATAATTATGCCAGAAACATCGTGTTCAGTGCAAGGTGCTGCTCACAGGAATTCTTCTGAAAATTTTATCTGAAAATGACTTGAGTTAGAGCACATCCAGGTGAAACCCTGGCAAGTCTGGTATCTCTCAGGTGTTCCTGTATTTTCAATTCCTGTGGTGTGCAGACACCATAACTGACCTTAACTCAGCCTGATCATCTTTTTGTCCCCACCTCTCCCCCTGCATGACCTGGTGTGCAGGGCTGCTAAAGCATCTCTCCCTCTGACAGCTCCTGCTGCACTTCCTTGGCACTTGATTTACAGCTGAAAGATGAATAGATATGGCCACATTCACCAAAAAATCAAGCAGATCCTTTGCTTTTTTCTTGCAGGGAATCTCTTGTCAATCACACTCCATTCCTGTTCGTGTCCCTGAGGTGCAGTTTTGATACAGGGAAACACAATGTGCTTTGCTCCACACCCTGGGGAACAGCTTGTGCATCAGCTATCTCTGCATCTCTGCACTCAGAGTGTCTCCTCTTACAGTTTCAGAGCTGCTCACAAATTCCTTAAGCTGCTTCTCCCTGTGGCACATGCTTAGTTATTAACAGCATCTTAAGTTTACAGATTTGCAGCTAAGGCTCAGAAAATGGAGTTTCAAGAGTCACCAGCTTTGCACACTGCAATATCTAGTTTGCTTTTGAAAACACTGCAGATCTAGGTCTCAATGACCTGCCTGAGGTCAGTCTGAGACCTGAATAGCAACTTCTGAAAAAATTGGAGGAGAGGACAGTCAATCCTCCCAAAACATGTACATGAGGTGTCCAAACAAATGGGCTGAGGAGCCCCCAGCTCCCCAGACTGCAGAAAACAGAGCACCAAGGACCAGGGAAACCAAAGTGGCTTCAGAGAGTCCCTCCCATGGTCAGCACACGTGTGCTGTGTGTCTGTTCTTCCACAGAATGTTCTCTAAATAATGTCTGCTTTTTTCAATGGTGGTGGATAATTTTGGAGGTCTTTTCCAACCTTAGGAATTCTGTGATCTCCAGAAGACAAACAGCTGTCAGAAACACAGAGAGAAAGCAAACCAAGTGGACCAGACAAAATGAGACCTGAAAGAGGTCCAGAGTCCTGATCTCTTTTCTGAGCTAAATAAGTTTGGTTTTTTTTTCTATGTATTTATCATGGCAGAGTAGGAGCATGGCAGAAAACTTCCTGGGGTTAATGCTTCTTCCCTGCCTGTTTTTCCTCTCAAGCCTGGATTAATGTTTTTGTTTGGAGGCCTTGCTAAGAAGCTCAGGTTTTCATCTTAGTAGGTTTGCTAATAGTACAGGACATTCCCCTGGATTTGTGATTTCAGTGCAGGGTTTTCTTTAGGGAGTGAGGAATTTTTTATTAGAACCAGCCAGTCTAGAGAACTGAGCTGTACCTAAAAATAGAAGGGATTGCTTTTTCAACATATTAAAAATAGAAGTGTGTAGAAAGGGTCATGTATAGCCTGATTTTTGCAAGACAGAGGTGCCCTGAATGGAAACATTAGATATCAGCCATCAAGTGAAGAAACATCACATATATAGTTCCATGAGCTGCTGCTTGTGAAGCATGAAGAGTTATAGAGTAGGCCTGGATGGTCTGAAAATGGAATGACACCATGCTGTAATACACACATTTTTCCAGGGAAAAAATGAGACTTTGGGTCTTGTGAAGCATAAACACACACAGCACTTCAAAGCTGGGGAGGTGCAATGGGATGGATGAAGCTAAATCCTCCCATGTTGCCACTGAGCTTGTCTAATTCTCCTGCTGGTGGAACCTACCTTGGCCCTTGCTCCAAGCTCTGTGGAAAGGTGGATTCCTTCCAGTTCTGCTGAAAAAAATACCAAAAATCCCTTTTTTTTTTTTTTTTCCCTGCAGAATCCCTCAGTGTCCACCCACAACACACAGGCCAAGCAGAAACCACAGGTCATAGTGAGGAGAAAGGCACCTAGAGAGGCTTCCAAAGGCAATCAAATCTCACACTGATTTAGAAAGTCAGCTAAGCCTTGTCTTTTTGGGTGATCCACTGGGTTGAGGATCCTATAAAGACAGGAGAATTTTGTTTGCTGTGCCTTTTTAATTCTCAGAGTTAAATTATGATCATATTAATCTGCTTCATTATAGCCAAGATAGTCAAAGCTGTTAAAGTAATTTGTATAAAAATTCACCAATAACTGGAATTGGAATTTGGCATCTATATCTGCTAAAAGGAGAAAAAAAATCTTAGCCTTGTGGACTATATGCCATTTGAAATCTGCAGCATTCCTAGTTCTGTTAGGTGGTAATGGATTATTCCAGACACAAACAAAACACAAAACAAAACACCCTCCTTTGCTTTAATTTGCACCAATTGACTGCCCCATGAAGACTCAAGGTAGATTTCACCTGACATGGCTCAGACAGCACAAAACACTGCCATGTGCCACTCCAACTCATCCAACTGAGTTACTCCTTATTTTATTTTGTTTTCCCCCTGAACACTCCAAATGGATCCCCAAGTTCTTAAGGCACATTAACCATCACCTCCCCACCTCCCAGCATACATAAATCCCACCCTGGAGAGCCAGCTGGGTCTCAGCAATGTCAGGTCAAGAATTCATGACATTTTACAAGTCATCAGCAGCATGTGTGTCAAATTCAGCCCTCCATTACCTCCAGTTCAGACACACTCATATTTCCATCAAAGGATCTGATACCCCTTGATTTAATGGCTGGGGCCATTAAGTTTTTATTGCCATGTAGAAGCCTTTTCAGCTGGAGTTCTGTGAAGCAGCCACAGCTCAGTTCAGTCCTTTCTGAGAGCAGGAAAAGAAAAAAGTGGCCAACAGAAGCTGGTGGCAGTGTCTTGTGGAGCTCAGCATGCTGCTGGACCTCCTGGTCCACAAGGACTGAGATGCAGAATAAGAGCTCCCTTCCAAGAGAGAGCAGGAAAGGAGCTGAGAAAACCACCCTGGGATTTAGAAAACAGGGAGTGCCTAATGTCTGGTGGGAGTCTTTTTCCCTTGTAAGACTATTCCCTGTAGAGATAAAAGGAGGGATGGATATACAAACAAAGAAAACAGACTTGGTTTGAAAATATAGCCAAATGTAGCAGTTTTTTCATGTGTTCAGCAATTATTCAGAGGAAAGATTTTGACTAGGACCTCTGGCTAGGGTCAGTCAGCACAGGTGCCAGGAGCTGGGCATAAAAGCTGTGGGTGGATTTGCTGAAGCAAGGAGGTCCCATCACTTGGGTTACTATTCCCATAACTAAATGTGAATTGTTTAAGCAGTCATGCCAAAATGCACGTGTGAGCAAGTGCTTCTTGTGGCCATGCTATGTGGAGCTAAAGTCCTCTTGCTGTTTGGAAGTTAAATGTAAAATTCATGTAGACTTCTAGGTAAAAAAAAAAAAAAAAAATAGTTTATTACATTCTTTATGTGTAGATGTACCATATTTTTATAGCCTCATATATGCTGCAAAATAAAAGCTGAGGTTTTAAGTAACTTTAGACAGGTTTGGGGGTGGATTTGGTTGATGATGCTCCTTTTGAAATGGCAGTGGTGCATTAGACAGAGAAAATAAAACTCAATTACTCTTACATGAAGGAAAGTGGCCACTGAATGAGCAGCAGGTTGTGAGTAGCAGAGAATGAAGAGAGGAGATGGGAACTCTGAATCCTCTGATACAATGTGTTTGCCTCTGAAAGCTTGGAAGCAGAAGGAGAAGCTTTCCCTGTCCCCTAAACAATCCTTTTGTGCCTAACACACACATAATTGATTGTAAGCAAACCATCCATGCCAAACTCAAAGCTGCCTCACACAAGACCACATCAGAGGAGCTGCAGACCATGGGAAGACCAGAGCTGATTTAGTCATCAATTATGGATGAGAAACTTCTTCAGTATAAATAAACTTGCTGGTTCACTACTGTACGCAGCAACCTCTGAATAAAATCAATTATTCAGAGGCAGAATTCCTGCAGTTTGTATCAAGGACATATTTTCTGTTTCAGTGCATGAACGTGTGTGACCATGAGCACACTTGGTGAAACTCCCAAACCTCAACCAAACAGAAACCAGACCTTAATCTGTTGATAGACTCCTCTTTCTTGAGTGGCTCTAGTCCAGGAAAGCCCTCAATCCAGGGTCCCTCCCCTCCCTGGATTCAGCCTCCTGCCTTATTTACAGCCCTGGATGTCCCACTTAATCCCTTCAGGGCTTTTCATGAAGGGCAGAACTGGAGTTCTCCCTTGAATGCAACCATTCCACTCATTTGTTCAACTTGAGGGCCTTTCCACACACACATGTGTGCATAAATATATAGCTTTGAAGGTGACCTATTTTCCAGCTGCAAAACACTGTCTCTATCAGAGGGTTTTGCCAGCTAGGGAAGGATATGGAGCAGGGAGGTGCAGAGGGAACTGCTGTGTCTGCATTATTTAGAGGCTCAGCATGCCAGGTTCACAGGTGTTCAAACTACCCAGGAACCATTTGGCCCACTGTGATGGAAAATATGATTTTAGAGATTGCAATCAGCCAGCAAGAAAAAGGTGTTTAACCAACTAGCTACTGCAGGACAAAGCAAAACCTCGAGGTTTTCTTTGAGTTTCTTTTCATTGTTTTTGTTATGTTTATCTCCCTGCAGTCCTGCTTGCCTGACACCCTTGGGAACTGCTGGCAGTGGAAGAATTTATCAGGTAGAAAATTCCCAAAATATCTCTAGGAATTATTCAGAGTTGCAACATTTTGGATAGAAAAATACTTGCAGGAAAGAAAGGGACTGAAAATCAGGTTCTGAGTGTCCATTCTGTGTGGAGACACCATGGCTATAACACAACACAGAACATTCTATCTGCAGCTTTGCCAAGGCAGCCCCAACCCAGTATTGCTGGGGCAGGAGAAAACAGGCACAAGGCCTTGCTCCTTTCCTATCTCCTCCTTGAAATCCATGGATAAGATTGCTGGAGTAGCAGCATCTGCTCAGAGCTTGTTTTCCACCTTTTTTTCCATGCTGGACTGGGCGTAGGGGGAGAGCAGAATTATTCTTCAGCAGAGACTGAAGAGACAAACTCCACAGCAAGATCACCCCTGCAGCTGGGTGGCCAGAGAAGCTGCAAGCACAAAGCAGAATTTCTTCCCTAAATGTATGGGATCTGTCTGACCTGCCTGGGAGGTGCCAGGGCTGTTCAAAACCCAGCACTCCCTGCCTTCATCACTGCTTCCCAGCAGCTAAAAGTAACTCTCCTGAGTCACAAGTCAGAGGCATCACACAAAACTGCACCCAGCTGCCTCTTTCTGCCCTTACAAGTCTGTTATTATCAAGCAGAAAGAGAAATATTATTGTAAATATCTTTCTGATTATGCAGAGGCATCTAAAAAAATCTCTTCTCGCTCTCTGTTCCTTCAGTTCCAACACACTGCTAAATATACACCAGAAGTATAGGACAAAAGTGCATAAAACTGCCTCACTGATTGAATTCTAAATCCAATTTCTAAAGAATTTTGGGACCTAACTGATAATGACATTTAAATACCTGAAGTTGCAGTTAAGAAAATTCCCAAATATTCAGATATTATCAAGTCTTACAATCCACTGATTTAAAAAGACTTCAGGCTCCTCAATCACCTTGGAGAATCTCAAGTCTATTTCTGCATTACTTAGACATTGGAAAACACAACCTTATATATATTTTTTTTGCCCACAGGTCCTACTTTGCAAAAACCGAGTTATTTTCTTTCCTCTAAATATATATTTATAAATACATATGCACAGACTGTAGTTCTGCACTAATTGGTATTTGCAATGTAAGCATTGGCCTTTCCTTCCTTTTCCTCAACGAAAGTAAGCATGATCAAAGTCTGCCAGTATTTAATGATGAAAATGTACCGTGTCTCTACAGCCTTAATGTCATTGAAATGAACTTGAAGATAGGTTTACAACAAAAATAATTTTAAAAGGTTTTCATAACAAATTCAGAGGAAAAAAAAAAACAAACAAACAAACAAACAAACAAACAAACAAACAAACAAACAAACAAACAAACAAACAAACAAACAAACAAACAAACAAACAAACAAACAAACAAACAAACAAACAAACAAACAAACAAACAAACAAACAAACAAACAAACAAACAAACAAACAAACAAAAAAAAAAACAAAACTGCATTTACCTTTTCTTTCCTTAGCATTTTTATTTTGTCTTAGGGAAAAAAGGGAATAAACAAATATGTTTTTAAATGACCTGTGAGGGGTAAAATATATGCATAGAGATTTTATCCAGCACTTCTAAGGATCTTGGAAGTGCTACAACTACACTGTAGTTTCTTTGTTACAGCTCTGTATACATTTATACAAAAGAAAGATGAAAGGGGGGAGAGAGTGGTTGATATGGGCTGTGAGAAGTTGGTGGAATTAGATGGCAAGGGGTCAGATTACAGACAATGTAAGCTAAAATGCATCAAAGGATATGAAGCAAAGGACTAGATCAAAGTCTAAGAAGCCAAGTACAAGAATAAAGGAGTGATAATTGTAGGCAGCAAGCGAAAGCACTGGAATAGAAATGTGATAATGGTGTGACCTCATGATTCAGTCTCCCTTTTTTTTTCCCCCAAGTGACCAATTTCCCTGCCCAAGGCACATGGGCTGGGGAGGGCAGGAGCTGTGTGGCAGAGGGGAGCAGCAAGGAGAAGAAGGGAGAAGAGTTCTGGGGTTGAGAACCTTCTGGGCTTAAAGGAAAAATTCACGTGGGTTTTTTTTGTGGTTTTTTTTTTGTGTGTGCTTTTGTTTTCATTTTTGCTTTTGTCTTTGTTTTGTTTTGGGCGTTTTTTTCTTGGGTTTGTTTTTTTTTTGTTGTTGTTGTTTATTTTTGGTTTGTTTTGTTTTGTTTGTTTTTGGGTTTTTTTGTTTGTTTGTTTGGGGTTTTTTTTGGTTTTTTTGGGGCTTTTTTTTTTTTGGTTTTTTTGGGGCTTTTTTTTTTTTGGTTTTTTTGGGGCTTTTTTTTTTTTGGTTTTTTTGGGGCTTTTTTTTTTTTGGTTTTTTTGGGTTTTTTTGTTTTTTCTTTTTTTCAGTGTGCTTCATTGATAGGTTTTCCACAGGATCACAGGGCTGTCCTCACAGGCACTGCTGTGAAACAGGGAGCCTGGAAGGATGAAAAGCTGGAGGTCAGATCCTGCTTCCCTGCAGCCCAACACAACATAGCAGACACCAGTGGGACTGAGTCCATTTTAAAATCACATTTGGACCCTATTTTAGAGAAATTATTGTGTACTGATTCCTCTCTGCTCTGTGGCCCAGACATCATGGCTGGGACAGTTGCCATCATCCAAAGAATTCCTAAATTATGCTCATCTTCAACTGCAGGTTCATTCTGAGGATGGCTTGGCATTAGATATCCACTTTTCCAGGAACCAAATGCATTTTATCACCAAGAAGAAGCTTCCCTTTCACACCTAATGAAATTCCTCACTCAGAGAGCACAGAGTACAAGTCCCTGTACATCCAAAGGAGTCTGGCAGGTCAGGGAATTTCTCACCCTGGCTTCCTGGACTGATGATGCAGAATTTCCTCTGGTGTCACCATGCCCCAGTAAGAACCAGTGACATCACTTCAGGTGACTGCATCAATCAAGGCTGAGGTTTGTTCCGTGGCCCCTGACACAGGTTTTAATTTGGGACAGGGAAATGCTCTCATCATCCCTCGTGCCCAGCCCACATTGATGTTTCCTGGTGTCTTTGAAGGCTGAGGCCAAGGCTGCACAGGGTGAGAGCTCTCCTTGTGAGCTCTCCTGCACTTTGCTCCGTGGCTGATCCTTGGGAGTGGATGACAAATGGGGACAGTCATCACATGCAAGTCTCCTTCTGCTGTCCACAGGGCTGGACTGGTGCCAAGATCCTGCCCTGCTCCAGAAAATCAAGCTGTTGATGCCAGAGAATTGCAGCTTCTCTGTTGCCTCCTCAGCAAACGATGCAGACACCTATTTCTGTTTGATCTGGGATGCAAAGGAGGCACCACTGTCTTGCCTCCCTCCAGCCTTTTTTCCTTGCAGCCCGCTTTCCCTTCTCCAGTGAAGCCTCAGGACATCCATCCTCTCTTAAGTGGGTGAACAAATCAAAGTAAAACACTTACTGGTCTCTCAGACATCCATTTGCTGCCCGAGATGTGTGCACCATTTATCTCCTCACCTCTCTCCCTGCTCAGAGTCATTTGGTGATGTGTTTATTTATTTTTCAGATTGAGTGGTTCAGTTCCATCTCTGGACAGTGTTACACGGTGGAAGAATCTATCACAGAGTGCTGGAATAGATTCTGAAGAGGCAGAAAATCTTCAGGAAATTCAATGTATGTTAAAGTCTCTCCTTGCTGGGCCACAGGTTCATGTTCAAGTATTTCTTCCTCGAAAAATAAGCTGTTGAGACATGAAACTGGCAAGGAGGCAGACAACTCTTTCTCTGCCTCACTGCCCTGTCCCTGTGCCTGTGCAGGCTCCTTATCCCATCTTTGTGTACCACTGCTTTGCTGAGGAGTGCTCAGGTAACCCCCAGCTCTCCATTGAAATGTCTGCATCACTCATAAGGACATGCTTAACCAGAATCACTCTGGAATCTGTTCAACCTTAGTTTATACCTGAGTGCAAGAGCCTGCCAGACCTTCCAGACAAACATCCATACCCAAAAATCTTTGGCTGGACTCTTGAGACACTGAAAGCCATTCGTGTGTTGACTGACTCGAATCAGAAATGTCCTTTCTTTCCAAAGTAACTTTACTTCTCTGTGTGTTTCATTTCTTGCATTTTCAGCTTAAATTGAATACGAACACTGAGAGACACATCAATGAACTGTTTCTTTTGAGCTCAAATGCCCACCAATATTTCCAATGTTTTTAGGCTGTGGCACATTATCCCCAGGAACTGGGCTGGCAGAATTACTGGGAAACTCAGGAATTTTGAGGACAAGAGAGGGGGTGGGAGAACAGATAGGAGTGTGACAGTTTCAGATGTGACATTTTTGTCACAAAGCATATGAGAAATTTGTGGGAGAGTGGGAATTCTCAGTGTTGCACCTTTTCTGTCTCCCTGCAGGCTTTGTTGCTCAGCTGATGCTCCTGGACAGCAGGTTGTATTTGGAGCTTGGTTTTTGCCATTTCTTGACCCCAGCACACCTGTGGGGCAGCAACACCAGGTTTCTGGCCAGAAGTACAGTGGCTGGAGCTGCTGAGTAGTGCTGTGGCTCAATGCCAAGCTCCCTTGCAGATCTGCTGACACGGACCAGAGGGATCTGGGAAGTGTGGTTATGTGCTGCTCTCTGCCCTCACTAAACTCTGCTGCCCTGTGCTGATAAAACAGCTCAGAAAACACTGCCAGGACTGATCATGGTTCAGCTGTGCCAGGCCTGGTACAACTGATGTGAGTCATGGAAGATAAAGAGAGTAAACATGTAGGAACTTTTGCCTTGAAAATTGCTTAATGCCATGCACTGCTCAAAATGACTGCAGAGCTGCAACCACAAAGTCTAGAATGTCTTCTAAAGCTTGAAAGGGACACTGGCCACTGCTCTGCCACTCTTGGGGAGCCACATTGACATCATCAATTCCCAGATCTGCCAAAAAATCATCCCATTGTGACTGAACCAACTGTGGTCCCACTCTGAAGCCTTGGGGCCATGCAAGGGTCTGGGGGAAGCCACACAGAGATTAAAAGGAAGTGTGGCATGAACAACAATCTGGAAATTGTTTTGTACATCAAGGGGACAACCAGCCAACAGGAAGAATAGAGCAAAACCCATTCACATGATTTTTGATTTGGGTCAACTCGTGACCTGTGAATTCTGACCCTTACAGGTGTATTAGAAACACAAAGCTTTGTTCCCAATGATCAGCATAAAGCATTATTTTGATGCTGTGCACATGACCCAAAGGGTGTAGAGGATTAAGGAATAGTGGTTCAAAGATATTTAGAGAACTCTGAAAGTATGCATGAGAAGCTTGTCTGAAAGGTTCCATTTTAATGGGCACCAATTTGTTTTTAGACACCTGCAGGGATCCTGCACCCAAAATTGATGTCACAGAGTGTCTTGTGGTTGTCTGCTCCGGAAATCTGGGTAAAGGAAGCTTCCCAAAAAACAGTTCCTGTTTTTCTTCACCATTCTTCTTAGAGTTCTGTAAAACCTGTGACTTTCATTGACTCATATCATTGTGCAACAGCAAATTTAGACACACATTTCCCAGAGTGCTGTTGATTTCACTCACTTGGCTTGGGTTTGACCTTATCAATTACACTCCAAAATATCAATTACACTCCAAAATACCAATAGTTATCAATCCCTGACCCTAAGGGACAACAGGGGGCACAGGATGACCCTGAGCATCCCTACACGTGGCCAGGGAACACGACACACAGAAACACTGACACCTCCTCGTTACTCAAAGAGAGAAAGCAACAAAGCTCCAAGAGTGGGGCCAAGAGGACAAGGAAGATTTATGGTTTTGCAACAAAAGCCATGGGTTTTCCAAAGAAGCAGAAGGGAAAGGTTCCTCTGACCCAAACAAGCCTGGCCAGTTTCCTCAGATAGGAAGTCCCCATATGTTGTTGTACACCACATTTTTGACGTAAATCTGGAAATTTTGTACTCCTTTTTTTGCCCATTTGTTTCCTATTGACACGTTTTAGGCTTGTATAAGAAACCTCAAAGGAAAGAAGACAGTCAGTAATGGGTGTTGGGTGGGCACAGAGAGGTGAAGCATTTGTGAGATCTTCCTAAAACACTGAAAAGGAAAAGTACCTCATACACAAATCACAGCACACTTTGTCTCTTTAAAGGCTGATCACAAGGAGTTCTGGTTTGCTCACCATTGGCTGGCTAAGCAAGAGTGTCTAAACTCATGAGACATCACAGCCAAAGTCTTCAATACAATCTCTCCTGTGAGAAAATTGCCAGGGAGTTATGGTCAATCCAGAAAGACAAATCAGACAGTGATGGGGAAAGTTTCCTTGACTGAATAGAGCTGGAAGGTCAAACAGCTCCTTAAATTTCTCCTTGTCAAAGTAGATCTTTTTTCTGTATATTTTTAGTTATTTAAGAAATGTTATCATTTGATATTGCTTCCGTGTTTTTTGTTAATTTTAATTTTTTTGACCCTAGTTGGAAAGCAGAACCTTGTTTACCTGGCTTTGACATTAGTGTGGCCCTTTCAGCACCAAGACTCTTGAGGTCAAACCTGCACACAGTTTCCTCCCAGGCATCCTGTCAGTCCCACACAGCTTTTGGGCAGCCCAGCAGTAAATAATTTATCTAGCAAGATATCCTGAAAATATTCTAAGCTCTCTTTAGTAAAGGGTGTTTTTTTCAACTGACAAAAATCAACAGGAATGGTAATCTCTCCTGCAATTCCATTGATTTAAAGATAATTCAGAGGGATGGGGGAAACTGATAGAATCAGGAAAGAATTGGATGTTTCAATCCCATTGACCTCTGTTAAAGGACACTTCTGCTCCCTTCAATACTGCTAACTTTTTTTTGGTTTGTTTTTTTTTTTTGAGCCTTGTACAACAGTTTTAGTCCAGAAGAAAAATCTGCTGCCCAGAGCTAGTTCAGATTTCAGATTTTCCACTGCTAGAGGAAAGGCAAGCCAGGGAGGGCACCTGCTGTGGGGACAGTCCTCCTGCAAAGGAGCTGGCAGGTGGTGAGAGATGAGGCAAAAACAATTCCTGGGAAGTCTTTGGAGGAGAGATGTGAGCAAAGTCCTGTCAGCCCCAGACACCCCCCAGCAATGCCCTGGGCTCTGTGACCCAGAGTTTTAGATTCTTCCTTTTTACATACCCTTCCTTTCTGAGGAGACACCCTCTGTGCATTCATCACACCCTGTACAGCTTTCCAGATGTTGTTCTTGTTTCAGGGTCTCCTTCCTCACTCACTCACTCCCCTTTGTACCTGAGCACCCCCTTCAGCTCAGAATCCCCTCCCAGTATGGAGACCCCAACTGGGAATCAGCAATCACAGGCTTTGCTGATTGATTCGAGGTGTTCCTCACCTCCTCCTCTCTCCCTTTATCTGTCAGCCCTGGGGAGTTGCATTCCCTTGCAGACTGGTTTGCTGTCACACCCCACTCTCCCACTCCAGCTCAGATAATGGCTCACCCTGGTGACACTGAATTTCAGACCTGAGCTTAGTCCAAGGTCACAATTTCTACCCTTTTGCAAAATGGTAGAAAGCACAAATTCCATGATGGCTTGTGACTGTGAGTTGAGCTCAGCACAGCTGGCAGCTTCTCTTAGGCAGGACTGACCTCACTGACTGAATGAATCACTTGTCCCCCAGGGGCAGGAATGTTTCTTCCAGGACAGGATTGAAGCTGCTTTCTTACAAAGGCACTATCAGTCCCAAGCAGGGAGTTGGAAGCTGCCTGAGCCACACACCTGTCTTGTAGATAGTTCCTAGGCCTGCCAGGCATTTACCATTCAAAAAATACACATTCTTCATCAACTTGAGCTGAACTTTGGCTAAGGGTTTAAGGGGGGGAGAAAGGAGAGGAAAGGAGGAGGGGAGGGACTCAAAGGGTTCAAGTGGAAGTTTTTTGTTCAATCCTTGACAGAAATAAATAACCAAATCTGTCTGGTTTGGCTCCAGTGCATTTGTTAAATGTGCCAAGGCCAGAATTGTTATCTCATACCAGTTTTCCAATGATTGGATTGAGAAATAAAAATTGGTTTCTTGTTAAATGAAGGTATCACAGCAGCTTCAAGTGGGAGAAGTACCACGAGGGGAGAAAACCTTAACTGGACTGGGGTGTTCCCAAAAGCAGATAGTCCCAATTCTGCCCCAAATTGTCCTGTGGGTGTCACAGAGCAGAACCTGTGTTTGCAGGGGGACACAGGCCACCATCATCCCAGAAGGATTTGCTCACTGCATCAGATCAGGAGCACTCAGGGAGCAGGCTGGACATTTAGAACAAACAGCAAAGACCACATGTGCATGAGACCACAATATATTCAATATATTGGCCTGCTAGAGGTCAAGGCTACACTCCAAAGTGAGGCTGTGGCACAGTCCCCAGGCTGGCACTGGACACATCACAGCAGACACATGGTGGGGCCCTTGGTCTGTGCTGATCACCACAAGATCCCCAGGGTTAGGGATGGGGAGAACATGGAGAGGTGAGGGCTTGGGGGAGCTCAGTGCATCCCAGCACTGCAGCATGTTTCTAGCTGCAGACATAAGAAATAACTCTTCATGTATTTCCTTCTAGAAATGGGCTTCATTTAGATATTTATGCCTTATTTATGCTAACTAAAGACATAAAGAAGAGGCACCTATCACTGTGGCTATGGCTAAGAGATGCTGCATCCAAAACTAAAATATTTTTGCATGCCTGATCCATACCTCCCGTGTGCTAAGAAGCCTTTAAGCTCTTTTTAGCTGACGAGACGTGAGCAGGTGGTCCAATTGTGAACAAAATGTCAGAATCCCTTCCCAGGTACAAAGCCCCACTTAGAGAGACAGTCAAGCTATGCTGATAAACGTCAACTAGCCCCAGGCACCTCCAACCTCCAAATCTCTGCTTTCAGTGCTAACATTAACTCTAATTATGTTCATCCTAAATCTGCTTCCAGTCTGTTTTCATTACCTTCATTCACGTTACTTTGCTATCACTTGTCCCTGCTTGCTGGCCTGATCTGTGATCAGATCCATTAGCAGACCTGGTGCAGGGTGTTTGTGCTCCTCACCAGCCTGCATGTGGCACTTCTTGCTTTCCTTGGAAATGTGGCTGCTAAACTGTGAATTTCTGACACTGGACAACAGCTTCATGGCAGCTTTTCAGGGTACCAGAGCCTCTTCCTTTCACTGGGGTCAGCAATCAGAACAAATAATAAATGATAAATAATAAATAATGATGTGTCAGGGTGGGAGGCTGCTCTTTACACTCCACAAACAAAGCAGCACAGGTGTTAGACAAGGCATGGAAATAAAGGATTCTGCTGGACTTCCAACAGCCCTGATGGCTTGGCTGCCATGAAAACAGTTTGTTTCTCCCCAATATTCTCCCTCTCCAACTAACTGAGCTGCACCTAAAGAAAGCATTGATGTGAACAGGCTGTGGAGGGCAACTTTCTGTACAGGTCAGGTACAAAGTGATGGGATAGCCTGGAGAAAAGAGCTCCAGGAAAAACTTCTAGCATTTTCCAGTGTCCAAGAGAGCTGGACAGGGACTTGGGACAAGGGCCTGGAGTGACAGGACAAGGGGGAATGGCTTAAAATTGTCAGAGGGCAGAGTTAGATTGGATATTAGGAAGAAATTCTTCCCTGTGAGGGTGGTGAGGCCCTGGCACAGGCCCAGAGCAGCTGTGGCTGCCCCTGGATCCCTGGCAGTGCCCAAGGCCAGGCTGGACAGGGCTTGGAGCAGCCTGGGACAATGAAAGGCAGAGGTTTTAAAATGAGATGATCTCCAGGGCCACTTCCAACTCCAACCAATGTATGATAACAAAGGCCTTTTTGCAATGTCCCTGTTCCAGTTGCTGTGTTCTGGAAGGTGGTGCTGTCTGCAGGCCACACCAGGGAATCCTGCATCCCAAGGGCCTGCATTTTCAGATGTACTGAGCATCCAAGGCTCCAGCTGCTCACAGTGGGATGTGTAGGTGCTCTGTGTTTCTGAAAACAGCATTTACAATTTATATCAACATTTTATATCTGCATGAGTAAAATCCCTGAAGATTATCTCAGTGTTTCTGGAAGGGGTCCAGTCACTTACAGCTTCCTTTGTGCCCACTGAGTGTGGCAGGCCTAGCTCTGAAAACAGATAAAAGTCCAATGACAACCTTAGGATAAGTGCACTGTTCCCAGTGTAGCTGCCAAAAGGACATACCTGGAGCAGAAAAATGTTCTTTCTTCTTCAGGGAGTTGTTAAGATTCTGCAAATTATTGTAATGAATTGGGACACCTTGAATGGAAGGTGTTACTGAACAGTAGATCATTGTGTCTGGGTGGATTTTATAGACATTTCTATAGTGCTCATGAAAAAGATAAGGAAAATTATATTTCTAACACATTCTCATATGTGTGTGTCATTTCTGTGTGCTTTCACTCAGATGGAAAAAGAGACAGATTTTTAAAGGATACTCAGGTGTTACTATCCCATCATAACACACACGTTTGTTCATTGAATTTTTAAGTAGAATATTTACTGACACACAGTAATTTTCAAGCATTTTTATATTTAAGAAGTTATTTTCTAGTATTTACCATTTATTCTCATCCTTTTTAACGCTTTTGGTCAATAAAACCAAGGATTAACCATTCTTCAAAAGGGCTCCTTTTCTTCCATTATCAACTTTGATACTGTCATTTAAGTATGATATTATTGTACCCATTCAGAAAATAGGCTACTACCCACAGTGATGGGTAATGAGACAGGCTTTCACCACATTCTTTGCTTTGTAACATCAGTAGGATTACCAGCATCATTGGAAGAAGAATATTTCAACTGACAAAGCAGAAAAGTGGAAAGTTCCTGGAAAACTAAAAAAGATTCAGTAAGTCCTTTCCTTTGCATGAGAACAGGCATTAATTAAATCAAGGCCCTCCTTGATCTCTGCAGCTGAAAGGAAAGGGAAAAGCATTGCACTTTGGGTTCCTTCAGAACAGTAATTCCTGATATTTCTACTGAGGAGGGGAATAATTGCAAAACACCCTTTAGAACGTGTTCCTCATGGAAGTGTAAGATGTTCCCCATGGAATTGTTTCCTGGGACAAAATGCCTCCTTTACATGAGACATGTGAGGAGCACTAATTTGGAGAGATGCACAATATCAGCAGTGCTTTTAATTCCAACTACCATGCCAAGGTTTCTCCTTCCATGTCTGAACCCTCTACACAGATTTATAACCTTTGGATATTTAAGCAGCAGGTCAAGGAACTGCTGTATTTTTAACTTTTTGTGTGTGAAATTTTTTTTTTTTTTTTGGTGGTATGTATTGCCTATCCATCAAATTATGGAGTTTGGGGTTTTTTAAATTTTCTATAGGAAGAGAAACGTGTCCTTCATTAATGCTCAGTCAAGTCAAGGCTTGTTGGGATAAGGGAGGAAGCCTTTTAGGAGAAAGAAGTCTTTTAAATACCTGCCTTCTTCAGTCACTTTCTGAGCTTCACACAAGCATCCTGCTCCTGCTGCTTTACTGTTTCACACTTGGGCAAGAAGGGACTGAAGGAATAAATCTCAGGCCCAGCCCTGAATGGCTGCACATTGCCACTGATGTGTGGATTCCCCCACTCTGTAAATCTCAGTACTTCCCTGGGATGGACCCTCAGAAAGCCAGTAAAGAGGAGTGAATTAGGGCTTACTTTTGTGAGGGGATTAATGCCTTAATCAAATGACTTGCTTGGAAGAAAAATTAGCAGATGCTGCAGCGTTTCACCTTTGAAACACCAGTAAAAATCCCCTGTGCTGCCTAAGAACAGACACATGTGATGGTCCCTATTCAGCCCGTGTTTGCAGTTTGCATATTTCTGTGTAAATGTGTGTCTTACAATTAGCTTGAGGATGTGCTTACAGTTGCTTTTACAAGTCCTCATTCTTGACAGTTTTACGGATGTTTGCACTAAGTAGCTTTTAGTGGCATACTGGTGAAACTAGGCACCTTGTTTTCCTTTCTTAAAGGCCCTTGGTTCTAATACCTACAAAGACTAATCCATTTGCCTCAGCTAATCCAGTCTAAAAGTAGTCCAGTGCACTTGAAAGGATGTCCTGTGAGCAAAACATCTCACCTTGAGAATGGGGAAAAACTTGTTTTGGAGGTTGCTTCCCTCTGAAGCAGCATCTCCAATTGGCTAATCTATTTAGCAAAATTAATGAGAGGGCCATGGATTGAGTTTCATGGCAGACTAAAGCCCAGCTTTCTCAAAGAAAGGAATTCATTGTTGAACCTTTGATGGTCTAAAGGAGGAGAGATGCATTCATATGTTTTGGGTAACTCCCTCGTCATTACTAAGATAAAATAAAAAGGCTTTAAGGTTTCTTTCACCAATCACCCCACAAGTTGGCAATTATATAGGATTACTAGTATCCCATAGACCTGAGCTACCAACAGCTATTTTATTCACTTGTGTAATGCATTTTATGGTAATAACAAAAGAGCCCTTCAGGCTATTTTGTGGTCCATACAGATTTTGAAGGAGGGGGAACTCTTATTTTTGTTTGTGTTTTGAGTGGGGGTGATGGGCAAAAAAAAGGGTTTTTTTCTGCCAAGAGATTAGTGTGAAAGAATGAAATGAAATGTTTCGGTCTTGTTCAGTTCTAGTCTAATCAAGCCTACTCTCAAATTAATGAGCTCTTACCAGGGGGAACATCCCTCGATGCTGGAAGGCAGCAGTAAAGCTATGCACTTCTATTTCGAAAAAATGTAAAGCAATATCCTTTTTGGCTTCAGATAAAACAGTGAAAGAAGCATTTTTCATCTTTTAAGGTTTGATTTAATGCTACACTGACTTGCAGGGTTTGTGTTTATTGGAGGCATTTTTCTAGAGAGCTGAACAAATTGCCAATAATTTGAGGGTTAGTATTCTGGTCTCTTTTGGCTCATGGTGAATGAAAAGTGTGGGACAAGGAAGTCTAGCAAGAGAAAATAAGTAGCATTTGTTTTGTGAAAAGGTCTTCCTAAACCCTGTTCAGGTCACACCAACCCATCTTCTAAAAACCCTTCCCTGTCCTTTCCTGAATTTTTTTCTGCACTGCCCTGGGTAGTGGATTCCCTCAGCTTTGCAGGGACGTTTCTCCCACAAAGGCAGGAAACTTTCTTTAAAATGTATCATGCCTCAATGGCTCACAAGACCACAGCTGAAGGGCTCCTCTGGGGCTGGAATAAAGCACAGGCACAGGCCTGCAGTGCCTGAGGGCTGTAGATCCTGGAGTTGTGGAGCAGCATCACATGGGAGTCCTCTGTGTGCCAACAGATTCAGGTCACCTTGAGGTTCTGTACAGTGCTCACAGCAAAATCCCTGCATTTGCTGCAAGAACCACCCCCCACAGTTTCATACCACCAAAAGCCAAGGCTGGCAGGTCTCAGACTTGCACAGGAGAAAATGCCCATTGCAGTCTCATGTTCAGTTGTTTGCCCTTCTCTGTGCCTGTTATAGAACTTTAACACGTGCTACTTTTCTCACTTTATTTATCACAGAGTGGCTGGGGCTCACTGAATCCATCTGTGGTTTGTATTCTCTTGTAACCTTGTAATTTCAACAGTGTTTTCAGGTCTTATCTACTGGTCTCTGTATTCAAGCATTGTACTGAAACAAGGTGTGTTCTTACACTCTTTGAGTTTCCTATTTTACCACCACTGTAGTTTGTCAATATTCCACAACCATCAGGTAATTTTTACAACAGCCCTGGGAGATGAGGTCTAGAAGGATTAAGCCCAAACTTGTCATATTTTCTAATGGGAATCACATAGGTGCTGATTAAACATCCTGTACTTTGATAGGACAAAAGTAGAAAAGTGCAAATGCAAACCTTTGTAGTTCCAAGTCTAGGTGAGATCACAGTGGGGATTTCTTTGGTTGGTTTTGTTGTGGGGTGTTTGTTGGGTTGTTTGGGTTTTTTGACAGACTGGATCCTTCTGTGTGTCAGGGTTGTTTGGTAAAGGAGAGATTTACCATGAGTTAAGTAGTATGGAAAGGTTCCTCTAAATCATTTTTCTAGCATCACAGGAGAGGTCCCTGCTACACTCCAAGACAAAGCCAAGGATTCTGGTCAGTCAGGGATTAAGGTCCCTCAACCTCACCATCCTCTGTGTTCTTCACCAAGGTCCCTGCCTCATTTTCTGTCTGTTTCCATCTCCTAGGACATGTGAGGCAATGGTCTGGCTAACAACATCCTCCTTCAGCATAAACCATGATTCATTTCCTCAGTATCATTCTCAAATACTGCTAGAGGCCAAAATGCCAGACACTACAATTCAGTTCTTCTAATGCCTGCTAACAAAATACCCTTGGTTTTGTTTGGTTATTTTTTAAGAAGAAAAATTTTAAAAACACAGCTTCCCACAGGTGGAAACCTACTGAGTTCCACCTACCCAACCATTAAGGCTGGACTTTGAGACAAATGAGGTTTGCCTCTACCTTTAGAGCTAAGAGAGGTGCTGATATCAGAATAAAAGCAGCATTTTCCTCTCTTGGCTGATGGGGGATGAGGAAAATGAGCTGTTGGCAGTGTGTAAGATGGCAGAGACCAGTGGAAAAGAATCAGAAAGGGATATAATGGCACCTCAAAAGCATATTAACCCACCCAATCTTTGTCCTCTGTTGCTGCTGAACCCCAGTCTGCTTTTTTTCTTCTCCAGCACCTTCATTTTGCCTTCAATAAGTTCTGCTGAGTGAGAGAAAGGTTCCTTGTTCCTTGCCCTGTATCAAATGGCTTGGTCAGCCTCGAAGAGCACTTCCAAATCATTTCTCAAGCCACTGTCTTCTAAAGAGTTTAACAGCTTGAGAAGGTGCAGGCAGCAATGCTCAGTGATTTCAAATAGGTCTCTTTTGAAAAGCCATAACCTGGCCCCTAGGTGACATAGCCAACTTATTTTCAAGCTCCTGCTCCAAAGAAAAACAGCACTGCAAGCTTATGGATGAAATAGCTTTAAAAAAAAAAAAAAACACAAAGCAATAAAACTTTTAAAAGTTGTTCATATAATTTTTTTTCATCATGTTTTAGGCCTTCAAAATCAAGGAGCTCTTTTTGCTAGAACATTCCTCAAAATAGCCAGGTAAAGGAATACACTGAGCATGGAAAATTCCAGAAGGGACCATTACAAGGCTTAGTTACCAACTCCTGGTGGTTTTGCCAAACACAAAGAGGAAGACACAGGCTGCTGGAGTGATTGCTGCTGGTGTCAGCTCCACTGGAATGACAGCAGGAGCTGATATTGTGGAGTGTTGCCACACTCCATTGTAACTTCTGGAAAAAAAGAACTTTTTTCTCAGTAAATGGCAACGAAACAAGCCACAGTTGTATTTTAAATAAGTGGTTTTGCACTTGTAATGAGCTGTGAAGATGGGGCTAAACAAGGAAATCTGTGTGACAAAGTCACAGAGGGTTATTTCCCAGAAAGGATTGCCATGCTCCAGCAATCCTTGCTTCCTGCAGACCAAGGTCAATAAATAGTGCCTGAAAAAGCTCAAGGTGAGCTGTCTTCATGTGGGCTACAAAGCAGGGACTGATCACAGGCAAGGCATGCTGCTGAGAAGCAGAATTGAAGTTTATAAAACATTAACAGGAGTGCAGCAAGACAGACCCCCGTGTCAGAAAAGGCTGGGAACAGGAATCAGTGCAGCCTGTATGCAGGCCAGCACAGAGGTGCAAACATCTGTGGGATGTGGCAAATCAAAATATCTTTCAGGTAAAAGCCTCACAAAATGCAGCATGTGTTCTTTTCAAATAAAACCTCCCCTTATTTATCTGCCTCAGCCACATAAGCTTTTAATTAGACCATATGCATGACTTCATGGGAAGCTCCCTGAAAGTGGAAATCTCCAAGAAAGCCTTTCCAAAGTGAAAGCCATATCAAGTTGCCCTTGTTCACAGCATGCCCTTCTCTAGAGAAAGAAGCAAAATTAAGAGTTCAAAGCAGGTGACAAATACCAACACACCTGAAATGGCTTAAGGGATTCTTATTACTATTATCATCATTATTATGATTACTGTGTCATACAGCAGTCAAATGCATTTCAGCTTAGAGGCTCCAAAGTCCAAGAAATAAAATCCAGCTGGAAGTTCTGTCACATCCCTCTCCTTATCTACCTTCTCTTCACCTTTAGTGCTTGCTTTCACGACAGATGTGAATCATTCATAGTTAACAGTGCCACTCAAAGCAGCAAACATCCCTGGCTCAGCACACCCTGTGGCCTTTTTTTATGAGGCTGTCTATCACTCCACAGAGTTGGCAGTGACTTGTGGACTGCCACCACAGGTCTGGTTCTGATCATATCTCCCAGTGATTGTGCAGATGAGAACTCCTAATATGGGGCTATCAGCAGACAAATTGCTTAAGCCTAACAATGCCACAAGAAGAAGTGTAAACAACGGGAATCTGCTCCGTTTGAGCAATGCACAATGCTCTCATTGTCTGCCCAAAAACAACAACTGGAAGGATCAGTTCTCGATTTTTTAAGCCAGCCTGCTGCCAAAGCAGAGTGGGAAAGCACACAAAAAAGGGAATGTTTTAATGCATCCACTGACACCACTTCAAACTGGAGCAGGATCACAGAAAACTCCAGTACTTGGAAAAATCAAATGCTTTGCCCTTGAAACTCTGCCTGGGAAGCAATTTTTGGGAAGATGGGGAGGACTGAGAACAAACAGTAAACAGAAAAACAAGTCACCCAGAGTCTGAGTTTGTTGGCACAACCTAGAGAAGGTGCAGTGCCCTCCTCTGAAGGTTTCCTTTCCCCCAGCTGCCACAGCTGAGAGGAGCAGGGAGGGCAGCAGAGCAGGCTGGCAGTCCCATCCCCAGTGTCTTTGCTCTTGGCTCTCTCCCACAGCACTGATGCTTCCCTGGCTGTAGTATTTTTCCTAGATGAAATGTGTAGGCTTCTTCATTTTTTTTTTTTTCCTTCTCTCTCTGTTCATCTCAAAACACGGGCAAAGAAAATTGGCTCGCTCTCAGGTGACAAGCTGTGAAGTTCCACCCTCTCTCAATTTATTTAGGTGAGTACTGGGGGTAGAAGAAGCAGACATGCTTGGAAGGAACCTGTTGGAAGCTGCTGATACCCAGCTCCAAGGACTGAGAAAGGCATACTAACATTAAGTCACATAGATGGCACTAGCAGAAGCTTCATTTGATGCAAGCTGGCCATGATATCTGGACTTGTCTTTCACCACAGAGCCTTCATTTGTGAGCTGGCTTTCCCTGCAGTGTTGTTCTCTGCAAGAAATGAGGGAAAAACTGAAGGTTTGGAGAGAACTATTCCACAGCTACCTACAGGGGAGAACTGGAGGCTGAGATACTTTTAAACAAGCTCATTTTCTGGCTCTAGAAGGAGGCTGCCTATTTCTTTACATTTGAGGAAGACTGATATAATCTGGTAAGAACAGCACTCTAAAACAGAGAGGCATCCACAGTCATAGGACATGGAGCTTGAATGACCTGTCAAGACACACAAGAGAAACACCTCAAGGCTTTCTGAGCCTTTCTTATTTGGATTTGGGTTTTCTTTTTTTTTCTTCATTTTTTATTTTTTTCCCCTTTATGTCAGGGTGAAAGTCTTGCCACATCAATTAGACACTGACCTGTATCTCCTGTTTACAAACCCTCCCTGTTATCATGGAGTTTGTACAAACTCAGCTTTGAAACAAAGCCCTGCATCTTCCTCCCAAAAGCCATTTATTGTTCTTGGATGAACATGTCCCAGTTTTGTTCTCTCCACGAGCTCACTGCCCCAGAAAGGACAAAAAGCTGTCTCCTCACACACTGGCTGATGTTTATTTCTTCTTATTAGTGGAGGAACCATTGGGGAACCACACTTGTGTGGTCACACCAGTTTTCTGTAGATGGGAGAAAGCTACTGGCTTGGAGCAAGAACTGCTCAGTAATTTGTACCCCATATCCACCCAACACTTGCATAAGAGTCTCCTCAGGAAATTGGAACTGGTAATTTAATGAAGGTGGTGATCAACCAGTGACACCTGGCCTGCTGTCCTCCAGGTTTTCTCCAGCAGTGGATTCTCATAAGTACATTGCTTTTGACAGGATTTACTTGGGGATGTTTTGCTTGTGACCCACCATTCCTTACTCACTACACAGCACAGAGCAAACTCCTGCAAAGTAACGTGAACAAAAACATTCTTAATTGTGGTTGAGAACCACAGGTTGTGACCTCAGGAGGAAATGTCACACCTGCAATGAGTATTTTTACTTTTGTAAAATTTAGGAATTCTTGTGGATTTATCTATCACCGGGGCAATTTCTTGCTGATTAACTGCACACACGATTTTCATACAGCAAACCTCAAGAGAAAACATGCTGAGGTCAGGAGAAGGAAATGGACTGGTGCATTCCCTGAAATTTCAGCTGTCAGGTCTTGAACCTGGAAGGAAAGCTTTCCATAAAACACTAACTGAGGAATTTGAAATAAAACAAAGCAAGTGAAGTCAGAACTCAAAAGACAGCAAGACTCCAGAAGAAAGAAATGGGTTGCTTGATGAATCAATACATTGTTTTCTTTTGGGGGGTCTTTTTCACAAATAATTTTGCTTGAGAACAAAAGGAACGTGTGAATTTCATTTCACAGAGATTCAGGGATTCCAGAAATTATATCATTCCCTTTCAGATCAAAATTGGTTTTCTTTCACGTGGCAATGTTTTGATTTGGCAGAAACTAAAAGTTGCATTTCCCACATGGATGTTTTATACTTTAATATGTAGTACAGTATCAATTTTTAAGAACAAATGACACAAGTTTAAATGAAAATAATATCTCTGACTTTTTTTTCAGGTATGGAGCTAATTTAGGATGTTTCAACATTATTGGAACTTTTTCATCACTTTTTTTGAAATTAAATTTCCCCAAAAGCAACATGAGCTCACAAACTTCTCTTTTTATTATTATTTTAGCACTACCACATTTTACTGATGGGGGAAAAAAAAACCCTTTCCATCAAAGTTTTTTTTCCCAATAAACACTACTCCTGAGTCAAGTAGGAGCGTGTCTGAAAATCCCTCAGATGGAAGATTTATTATGTATCATTGGGGAAAAAAAAAGCTTTTCAGGGCCAAATTCTGATACAAGCTGGTTTGTGCAAATATACACTGAGCTCCAGCCAGCGAAAATGAGGCCCTTTCCATGTACTTTGTGCTCCTATGAGAGAAGGTACCCAGTAAAAGGGTCAGAAACATCAGTGTGTACATATGTGTATGAGCACAGCCCTCTGCTGCTGCTCTTGGGACTCAAGAACATCTTTCTAGATCATTTAAAATATATATATCTTCAGTGTCAAGGCCCATAGCCATATGATTTTCAGGTATTCTCATTGTCTTCCACGTCTTTAATTTTTTTAAACAACTTCTTTTTTTACTATCTTATGAGAAATAACTTTACAATCTATGGCCAGATATACCAACTAAATTTTAATATTAATTAGCAAGGCCCCATTTGTAAAAAAAAAAAAAATTAACATATGCAGCTTGCCACTAGGAGCTTCCCACAGATCTGTTTTTAAAGAATACTCACTTTATAGAAACACAACAATTTGTGGGTTACAGAAGTGCCCAGAGCAGCAAAAAGGTTAAGGAAATTATGGTAAAACCGGTGTGTTTCTCCAGGACCATCAATTATCCTCACTGCAACAACTTGTATTTTTAGGAAGGTGGTAAACAGAAAGATGCCTGTGCTGCCAAGCTCCAGAAACCCACTCAGGTGGGTTGTCTGAGGAGGTCAGTCTGATAACGTGGCTTTGCAGGCAAAAACCTTGTGATGTGCATCAAAACATTGCACTGGGGTGACTGCACTGCCAAAATGAAAGCCAGCCCTGGGAGATGTGCAGCACAACAAGGAGGGATGATCCAGTCCATTCCTACAAACAAGATGCAGTGGGAAGAGGCTGTGCAATTAACCCATTGCCTTAAAAACCAATATTTAATACGCCATCCACTTAAAATTAAACTGCTGTCAAAAGCAGCGTTTTTATTTCTCATTTCAATCCTGTTCAAAGCAAATAAAGCCGTGTCTGAGGTGCTGCCCCAGGCAATGACATTAACTGTTCCAAACATGGGGGTTTACAGCCTGATTTATTCACAATGCCATGGGATGGCCAACATGATATTTCTGTTGGAGTGACCTGGCCAGAAAACACCCGGCGCTCATCTGGAACAACGATGGATCCGCACTCTCCTTGGGCCACCTGGGTCGTGTTAAGTGCAGGCATAAATCAAAGCAACTTTCACACGACAGAGGCTTGTCCAGGCTGGGACTGGGTCAGGCCAAATCCTTCCAGCAAAGCACAACTGAAGTGTAAAGAGTTGTGGTGTTTTAATTGGATTTGCAGTAACACCCGGAGTTGTTTCGCTGCAAAAGTGGAGGAAGTGATGGTGCAGAAGAGTCAAATTTGTCTTCTTTCCTGTGCTCTTCTGCACCTGCACCCAAATCTCATGGACAGCTTTGCTCTTGAGCAAAGGCTTGGCTGGCACTTCAATGTTGGCACTGCCACAGAGGACAAACAGTTCCCCTGTTTTCACCCCACAGACTGGTGGCAAAGGCAAGGACAGGACTTAGGGTTCGTCAGTTTTAGGGTTTGCCCTGCACCCCAGTGCCTGCAGGGAGAACAATGTCCCCAGTTAGACAAACTGGATCTTCTCTGATGAGGCTGAGATGGTGATTTCTGCAGGTGGTAGAACTTTGAAACAGCACCTCTCTGCTCAGAGGGAACTTTCTAGTTCAAGGATCAGGTGACAATTACACATTTTTTACTCTTCCTTAATCTACCCTTAACAGACTGCAACAAACACTTGTATGACATCTAAATTTCATTTAGAGAAGTAAATATTTATTCTTCTAGAAATCCAGACTCAGCAGTGCTGGATAATTGAAGTTATTCCTGTATATAGTGGCAGTCTTCACCTACCCCAATGCTACCACAGGTTTACTTCAGCTCTGAAATGCAAGACCACCTTTCCTTATTTACCTTCCATTGTGGCCAGCATATGAATGCAGAATGCCAACCACTGTGGTCCACGTGGAGCTTGTGGCAGGGCTTGTGTTATGGTCTCAGCTGTCCTAAAAGGCAGATTTTTTGTGGGAGGTGGAAGTATGCTTGGCATTTTTTATATTCAAATGGACAGAAATGGGGTTGAATTTGTGTCTAAACATGGCAAAGTGAAGGGTAGGAGCACCAGGTAAAACTACTGAAAATAAAGATGTGTAAGTGCCCATTATCTTCACTGTTGGTGGAAAAGGCTAAGAATTATCTGTAAAAACCCATTAAAAATTCATCTCCTGCTGTGGAATTCTGCTCTATGTTTTACTGGTTCCTATGAAGTCCTTATCACCAGAGTATAAACCATTTCACTTCTGAAACATCATAAAATTGCTGCCATTGAAGCCCTGGTAATTAAAGCCTGTTTGAGACCACAGAGTTTGTAAGCTACATGAGAAAATTCCTAAAGCCATTTTTTTACAGAGCTCTGATTAGAAACTCTTTCCAGATATGGGCAGATGAAATGTTCTAGAGACAATCTCAAGGCAATCTTAATTCATGTAACATTGATTTACTGGGGAGCTCGCAGCTCAGAATAGGCTTTGATGGCAATATCTTATCTCCTTGAATCTGATAAATTCTGAGGACAGATGTATTGCTCCAATTAACATAAATATACACTGCAGATAGCAAGGAGGAAAACAAGTCTGAGAAAACAGGTCCTCCTTAATGCCACCTCCAGCACACTGTGCACTGCAGGGCCAAGCTCCATGCTAATTGTAGGACCAACAAGCAAGTTCCAAGGAAATAAATGTTAACTGGGAGGCCTCACAACATGTCTGAGCTCTTTCCAGAGGTGATTTTTTTCATTCTAATTAACATCTTTCACCAGTCTCTTCGCTCATCTCTTCTTGGGGGAAAAAAAAACTCTGCTGTAGCCTTGTGTTTGGTGAGGCAAGGGGCAAGCTGGAATCATCAGGCTGGATTTCTGAATTGCTGGATTGGAGCAATTTGCTGTGTATTTACATGTTAAAAGCCCATGCATTTGGAGAAGAAACTGAAGGTATCTGTAATTTCTTTACTGTGCAGGTGGCTCAGGGCCAGTGCTCAGAGAGTGGAGTCCCCTTCCCTGGGATATCCAAAAGGTGTCTGGACACAGTCCTGAGCAGTGTGCTCTGGGCAATCCCAAGATATCCCTAAGCAGGGAGATTGGACTAGATGTCTCCCAGTGGTGCTGCCACCCTGACCCACTCTGTGGTGAGGCTGCATCCCTGCAGAGATCCATGCCATCCTTTCAGACCATCCTGAGGAAAATTCTGACCCTGCACAGGCTGCTCTGGCAGAGCAGGTGTCCATGGTGTGGGAGCTGTCACTCCTGATTTTCCTGTGTTGAGTATCCCAAACACAGGCTATTGGACTTGAGGGGAAAGGGAGGGAAAAGAGGGGCTGGGAACTGCATTGAGAGCACAGCAACCCTCTGACAAAATAAAAAAGGCAAGGCCATCCAGTCTCTGTGAGCCTCCAGTAAAACAGCTGAAACACTACCTGAAAAACAATTTCTAATGTCTTCTCTAACACCAAAACCCTTTAAAAAGCCTTTTTAGAGCAGACAGCAATGGTCAGAAGATGCTTCTTGGAGCTATCCCTCAAAACCATGCAAACACAACCAAGCCAGAAGTTGCTCTGTCCAACTCTCTTGACAACAATAACATGAGGATGGAAAGCAAAGCATTTCCAGGTGGCTGGTCAAAGGTTGCTTGTGCCATGCTGTGTCATGGGGCAGGACACAGAGAAGAGGTTCTGCTCCTCACGTGTCTTTCTGTCACCTGACAGCATGGGTGGACTTTGTGAGGACATGTGGGAGAGGGGGTGAGGAAAAAAACATGGCAATTCCATAAAATTTCTCAGGTGCCTAGCTTGGCACTAGTGCCCATCAAGGGTAGAGGGAGGTTTAGGAAAGCTGGTTGAAACCTGGAATTTCCCTTTGAAGCCAGGGATATTACAATCTTCTGATTAATTCTTTTTTTGTACCTTACCGGAAAAAGTACAAGAAAGGTTGAAATTCCCTATGAAATGGAAATCCTGAGTGATTTTGCCCTGATAGCATCAGCACATCCTCTTGACAAAGATTTGTTCCAACGTGCCTGCAGTCCTCACAAAGTGACAGTGCTTCATGTCCGTGGAATTGTTTAGAGTTTTATAAAAACACAAATTCAACAGGAATCTTTTCATCGAAATTATGATTCTTAGTAACTTCACCCCAAAAAACCACTCTGTTTCCTTTTGAAACACAGCTTTCCTCCACTGAGGAAGCAGACTGCTGGAAAATGTCCACAATCCCAAGTCCATTTCCAGTGAAGCCTTGCAAGCTCTCACATGTTTGCAGGAGCCTCGCCACGGACACGGCGTGGCAGTTCCAAGTTGTTTAATCTTTTGTCTAAATATAAATAGATGAGTGAATATCAGCAATTTCCTCTGTCTCCCTGGCTGTAGGGGGTTTATCTGTGTGAGGGAAGGCTTTAGGATTAGGGCCAGTCATTGGGGCTCTTTCCAGGCTATCTGCTCAGGAAGGCTCATGAGCTGTTCAGAGATAACACCCTGCTCATGCCTGGCCTCATCAGCCCTGCTCCAAAGGGCATCCCACACCAAACCAAACTGACTGAAACAAACAACAGCTCAGCTGTTCCCTGCGGGCTGCTTCTGGGCAAAATGGGACTTTTCCCATCAGGCTGAACTGACTGCAAGGGCCTTTTTCTTCCACTTGGCTCTTTGGGCTGACCTTCCATGTCTTTCATTCCCTGATAAATTGGGACCTGCAGGTGAGTAGAAGGCACGTTTTCCCCAGAAACCTGACTAGCCCAGTAAAACTGGAAGTTGTGGGTGATTTTTTCAAGAAAGATCTGGAGTTTTGTGCCAGTTTACAGGAGTTTTCACTCTTATTGGCCGTGGTCACTGCCCTTATCCTTTCCCATAAGTTTTATCAGTGTTTTCCCTTTCACCAGAAATGTCTTCTTTCTCTCCCTCTTGATCTATGGTGGGTCACTCACACACCAAGTATTCAGCAAAAAGGGGTGAGCATTCCCCCTGATGCACTTGGATCCACATTTCTTCCCAGTCCCAACACTCTCCTCATATGACCCCAGTTTCTTCTTTCCCTGTCCAAGTCCTACAGCTAAAAAAAACCCAACTCCATCAGAGGGGCTGGCTGCCACAACCAGATAAAGACAACACAGCTCATAAGGGAAACTTGGAAGGGAAGCCCTAAAGTTGGATGGCACTACACAGGGAACTAAACTTTATCAAAATAAAATGCACCCCATCAAAAGAAAGGCTTTTTTTTGGGATCCCATTACCCCACAAGGATTAAAACCTGAGCTTAAGCTCAGCAGTTCTCTGGCTTGGTAATGTCATAATTTAGAAATTCACTGAGCTGCAGCTATTTGCAGTTGTTAGACTGAACTCTCCTTTCATCTCTGCAATCTCATTCAGTCCCATAGCATTGTGGATTGCAGGCAGAGCACTATAAATAACTGAGCCTTTGCATGTCAGCTGGTACAAATACCAGCCACTTCAAACAATCTGACCTTTCTTGGGAATTCTGACCAAACTGCAGTGGAAGACAGCTAATATCTTCCAGGATTTTCCACGATTAAGGTATATATATAAAAATTTCTGGCTGTTTGTGTGTGCTCCAAATGCTTTCTGGCTTGTTTAATCTGGCTGTGACACTTTGTTCTGTGGTTTAAAAATGAAAGTAACGTCCCAGTTAATGATTTTTGATGAAGCCCATTATTCTCACAGCTATTTTTAAACACCATGGAAGGCAAATCCATCTAACACACCTACAAGACTAATATTTTAATAAACTAATAGAGACAGTGGGCTAAAGCCATGGTATTTTTCCTCTGATTTCTTCTTTTTAAATGAAACCCTGTGAGGTTACCTTGCCATTCCTTTGCATGAAGAAAGCAAAACCTAGAAAATAAATTGCTGTTGCTTTCTCCTGAATTTTGTCTGTGTTTTAAAGTGGGAAACAAAACAGAAAATGGCTTCATCTTCATAATTAGCAAAACCTGACCAAGGATGTTCCTGCAGAAGGTATTAAATGATCATGAGATTTCCCCTTCTACACACCTGTTAAATAGAATCTAATAATGCCTCTCTCTTATTAATATCTTATAAGAAAAGTCAGAGGGGATGCATCCTTGATCAAGAGATATCCATTTTATGCTTACTGCTTTAGTTCATTCTGGAACACAGAGTGAATGATGCTTCTGTGAGAAACTGAAGACATTGACCCCAGGTTCAACCATTTTAACCAGAAAAATAATGAGAAAAGGTAATAAAATACGGAAAATTATCTAGAGCGTGGCTTGCTTCCTAGCTTTGCCAGAATTTGCACTGAAATTTCAAGAGGCTTTTTCATATCTGGCATCCCCCCATTCATTTACACTGTAAAGCTGAGAGCTTTACCCCAGCTGCCCCATTCAAGGAATCAGAGCAAAAATCAATTTTTATGCACTGGGAGAAACTGGGAAAAAATGAGGCTGTTCCCAGGGTGAGGGCCTATCCAACAGGAGCAAGACTGACTTTCTGTAGCTCACCAGGTTTGTTGGGTTTCTTAAGCTACCTTACAACCCCTCATGAGCATAGTGCATCTCAACTAGAGACACTCACTGGTTTCAAGATGAAAAAAAACCAAAACATATTCAGAGAGCAGAAATGTATTTTGGTCTAAAATACATTTTGGACTTTCACCATGCCCTGTCACAGGGTTTGCTCTCCCCTTTGTTTTGCCCTTTTGCAGCTCTAGACATGTTTCCTGTTGCTACAGTTAATAGAGAGATGCTCAAGAGCACAAATCCTCATTCTGTAGCATCAATATGTCTGGTCTGACCCTGCAAGATGGATTTCCTATCATGTCTTTAAATCCACCCTTAAGCTGCCCACAAGTAAGCAGAGCAGTGTGATGGTGAAAGAGTATTTGGTGATTTGCTGTTGCAGAGTAAAGCTGGAGTACACGAAATTATTGCCACATTATCAAGTGTCTCCAGAAGTGTATTGTCTTCAAACAAGGAGATGGGGATGTGAAATTTGAAAAGCCTTTCACAGGTTTAAAAATGCAATAGGTTTGAAGGACATCAATAAGGAAAGGTGATGAAGCACTCCAGGGAAAGATCAGCTGGAATACCTCCCCTGCTCCCTGCATTGCTTTCCCTGCTCCCCAGAATGAGAAGGCAAACCTCACAGAGAGCCTCAACTCACCCCTGAGCTGAGCAGCCCACAGCCAGTGTGGACATTTATTTCTTATTTCTCACCCTAGCTGCTCCCATCCAAGCTGCACTTGCTCACAGCCTGTGTTGTGCTGAGTGAGTGGCTGTGTGCTGACATTTGCCCTTTGCAGTGAAAAAAATGATATTTTCAGGTGCATTTCTCAGGCTGCCCCTGCAGCTCGAGCAGGAGCTGTGGTAGAGAGCACAGAGCAGCCCCATGACTGGTGTTAGCCGTGCTCACTCTATTAAAGGCAGCTGTTAGAAAAGGAGAGTTGCTGAATGTCAATTAAAATGCTTCAGTGATTTAAGTGGGCGACTTCCATGCGCCTCTCTGTAAGGCTACACCCCTCCCTGTCCACTTAACAGCACTGCTCTCACAGAAGCCCCTAGTAGGTCAATTTATGCAACAGCATTGACAGTGACCTTAAGGAGGGATCATTAAACTATTCTCCTCTCCTGGGATCTGTAATTCTATCTGTTCTCCCTGCAGGAGAGGATGAGGCAAGGCGGGGAGGGAAGGAGCAGCTCACTGACCACCCAGAAATTACTTGGTTGGCCCTGATTTTTCTTGATGCACATCCTGAGGAGAAAAGAGAGGAAAGCCAAACAAAGCAGGCCCCGTGGTACCTGCAGGGGGTAAGAGTTTCCCTGAGTTTAACAGCAGAACCAGAGGGATTTCATTCCTGATGGATGGAGCAGGCAGTGCCCTGCACACCGGCCTGGGGCTGGGTGCCAGGGATGCTCCTGCACTGCCAGGGCCAGGGGGGACAGCAGGGCTGTCACACAGCCTCTGTCACATGGGCTTTGTGGGCTACTGCTCCCCTGGCCCCAGCAGCCAAGGCCAGCAGCAGATGGGAAGGGAAACACAGGAAAGGCTGGGAGAGGATGGGATGTGCCCAGGACCAGCACCGCGCCAGCCGCGCCTGGGAATTCACGGACAAGGGTGACTTTTGTCACTTCTCTCATCCCAGGCACACTGCAAAGCTGAGCTGAGAGCTTTTAACGGTCCCCTGACTCCCAGCCTGCAGATACAGAGAGATAGAGAGCATAATAAACTTTCAAAATATGATCTAACTGCGAAACGCATCAAATGTGTATCTTAGCTGTATCCAGTGGAGCTGAATGGAAACAAACACGGCGTTTCAAACCAGACCACACACAGCAACATAGTGCACATGACTAATTTTAATGACTGATTTCATATAAATAATGCACCAAGATCAGTAGATGCACTCCAATATCTTTTCATTCCACTCCTTTAATTAACTTTTCATTGAGAATCCAATTGAAAGCAGCTAATAAAATGTTTGCTTTCTGCTCCTTAGATTTAAAATGCATCCTGTCCTTTTCAAGAACAGGGAGAAATTGTGTGAAACTTGGGAAAATGGCCTGCTTGGTGCCATTCAAAATAGTGCCAGTGTTATAGCTCTTAGCAGTGTGGCAAAGGAAGACATAACAGGTGTAGATAAGGAGTGGGAAGAGTACAGTATTATGGTTTCTGCACGTTGTAAATTGCTATGGGAACCAAACAGTTTTGTTCTAGATCAGTTCTGCCACCTACACAAAAGGGGAATAAGACACAGATAACCCTACAGCTGAGTTCTGTTCTTCTGATGCCTGGCAATGTTTAAATGAACTCATGAAGGAAGTGTTGAGTAGTGAAAGACAAATGACCTTTTCCATCTGGGAAAGGTCTTAAAATCTTAAAGCTGCAATGCCTGTGTTTATCAAAAGAGAAAGAAGGGAAAATGCAGGTGAGGGAGAGAGAAGCCAAGTCCCTGCTGTCTGAATTCAAAGAGGATGGCAGGATTTAAAAGAGCTGGTGACCTTCAGGAAATTGATCCTGGTGTTGATGGATCACTATATGTAGGATGCAAACTAATAGGTCAGCTGCTGCCTCTTCACTGCATAAAAGGTGAGACTTCCTACCCCTCCAAAGACAGAAACTTTAAATTTGAGTTTGAGTGAAGTAATTTTAACACTTATTACACCATCTCCAGGGGTTTGCAAACTGTTTTGCAAATAAGGCAGGCAGGTAGGGCAGATAAATCCTCCCATCCTGTCATTACTGATGATAAAGCTGATACAGAAGGATGTGACATGACTTGTCCCAAAAAGCCTCTCCAAGAGGGACCCTCATTTCTTGTGTCTCAGGTGTGTGATTAACCACCAACCACCTTTCCCTTTTAACAAGTTTCACTGGCTTTCACATTGGAACTCTGCAGAACCACAGATTTCACATATTTTTTTAACACTAAGCCATTGGTAAGTCCAGGTTTACTCAAAACACTGCCCAGGGTCTCTTTATAAGTCTATAAACCAGGGAGGACCAATTTGTGACCTTGGGCTGAGATTCAAGTTTTAAAGGAACAGTGAAACTGAGGCAATTTTTTTTTCATTACTTTTATTTTCATACTTAGTTCCCATATTCTACACTTGAATGTGCCTGAAGGGCTTGTGGGAAAGACAACTTGCAGATTTCCAAAACCTCTTTCCATTTCAGCCCTGATCCCAAATTTTTACTCATCTACGTCTGGCAGTCTCTCCATATAGCATTTGCAATATTCACATCTTGGATATTATTTGGATTGGACCTTCCAAGACACTTTAGTACCCAAAGTCACATTTACAAGCTTCATCTGTAATGGGTACAGCCCCAAACTTGGTGTGGGACATCAAAATCCAACAACAGTGTCAAACCTGGGTAGAGGAAGTTCATAATAGTGAACAGGAAAAGAAAAAAAAAAAATAATAAAAGGATTACCTGATGCATGGAAATCTTCCCAAGATTCAGCATGACGTGGGAAAGAATTCATAATCCCAGGATTCATTCAGACCATTTCTGGGAACAAAGGCACCTGTATTAAAATCAGTGCTGTTGATTTTGGCAAACCATGACCAAAGAGAATAGAAAAGATTAGAAAAAGATGGCACAAATCTGTTGGCCCTTGGTGCTTCACACATTCTCTCTTGCCCTTCCCACGTACATCTTGGCATGACCTGGTACCTTTTGTTTTGCACCACATCTGCTTTGATGGAGTGAAATGTCTTTAAGATGGCAACAGGGTGAGTATTAAAGTGAGAGAGAGCACTCTAGCTGGAGCAAGCAGGCTTCACAGGGGCAGCCTTTCCACCTTCCAAGTCTCACCACAACCTCCTGCCCCTTGGATCCTTCTGGAAGCCACTCTGAGAAAAACTCTGTCATGCTCTTTGTTAATTTCAAACTGAAAACCAATGAGAAGACAACCAGAGTTAATAGCACCCATTTAAATTAGAAGTTTTCTTGTATATGGAAGGGCCCTTGGCTGGGTTTCTCTCAGCTGGAAGTGCACAGAGCTCTCAGCTCTCTGTCCATGAGCTGTTTTACAGCAGCTGAGCACCTTCCCCAGCACCTCTTTTAAAAGGCAGCGAGAAAAGAAAGATGGGAAACAGAATAAATACTGGAATCATTCCATAAAATGTCATTAAGATAAGAATAGCCAGAGATAATAACTAGTAAGGAGAAATAGGGGGTTGGCACAGGATCCTTCCACAGCAAGGCATGGAACAACTGGAGACCATTCCTGGAAATCAAACTGTAGCACCTCCACATGCCCCCAGGACCCAGAGCATTTTACCAGCAGGAAAAAAAAAAATCCTACCAGCTTAAAGTGCCATTGACTGCTGAACTGTAGCACAGAGTAAAGAACAGCATCTATTCAATGGCTGTTTGGGACAAAAAATGAAAAACAACATGAGCATTGAAAGGGCAGGAGGAATTTCTGGTAGGCAGTGTAAGCAGTCAGGTTGGCCCCTGGCCAGGCCATGGAGGTTAGTCATCTCCTTCTGTCAGAAGTGCCATCAGATCTCCAGTGACTAGGAGCACTCAGGGTTTATGTCTAAGCCAGAAGATGGATAACAATGCTAAAAAGGAAACATCAGAGGCGAGTATGATCATAAACAGGGAGGATATGCAAGATAGA